>JAMQGT020013173.1:0-75253 GCA_024447675.2 Pterophyllum scalare | reverse complement strand
AGTACAGTTTACAGCCTGAGCATGCCTGAATAGGCCTGATCTCCTCTGAGCTCAGAAGCTAAGTAGGGTCGGGCCTAGATAGTACTGGATGGGAGATCAATGAGGGATAAAAGGTGCTGTTTGGCCTGACTGTATCTCAGGGGGTGGAGCACATCACCTACTGGTCGGAAAGTTGGTAGCTCGAGCCCTACCTACACTGGTTAGCGGGATTAGAAATAAATAAATAAAAACTGTGTGCCAGGAGCTTCATGGCATGAGTTTACATGTTTAGGTGGCCCAATACTTTTATCGATACAGTTTAGTACCTATATACAGGAATAGATGCTTAACTTTGCTTTAGAAGTAACAATGTAAAATGAGAAATAGAAACCCTGGAAATTAGAAGCCTAACTGATAGAAGACCCATCTCAGCCTGCAGATTGTCGAGCAGGAGTGATATGCACCTCTGAGTGCAATGATAAATTTCAGATATCAACAACTTGGCTCAACTTCTTACTCAGCTCTCACCTCAGTACTTGTGACAGATGGGTCATCTGTTAGTTTTAATATCCAAATGCACTTCCTTCGATGGAATGGTTTAGCTGTGAATCAGAAAATGTAGCTTCTGTCCATAAAACTCCCCCTTGGGTGCTCTAAATTGCATAGTCTCATTAGTTTCGGTAGAGTTTTGGACAAGTAAAAATACCATTGTTACAGAGCTAAATAAAAGCAGGAAGATTTACAGCATATATGGGGGCATAGGTATAATCTATTAAACATAAAATGTGAATAAAAGCATTTGCATTCAGTGCCGCATGCTAAATAAATGAGACTGTTTATTTAATATATTCTGGCAAATGTGGAATGGGTATCTGGCGCAAAGCCAGTGAATGTCTTCAGGTCCTGTGCAGACCATGACATCAATAGCAATGGGCTGACCACAGTCTGTGACTTTAATTTACAGAAGGGTGGAAATAAATAGCATTCTTCAGTCAAAATAGCAATTTTAAGAATCCACTATAAAATGGCTTTAGCCTTCAATGGAAATTGAAATAGACATTGAGAGCATATGGCTTCAGGGTTGATAGTGTGAATGTGTTTCTGTGTCTCTGATTGTGTCAGTTTAATGTTTAGATTTTGTGTTAGTTTGAGCCCCAGGACTCAGGTCATATTCAGTCATTTCATTTCAATGCGTAATAACACAAGGCAAGTACAGAACAGTACTGCATACTAATGAACTGAATGCGCACGCACGCACGCACGCACACACACACACACACACACACACACACACACACACACACACACACACAGAGAAAATGAACTATTAGAGGGCCTGTTGGCACAAACATTATTTTAAGGGGTGGGATAACAATGGTCATTATAGAGTGGAACTACATCTTGCACACACATACATGAGCACACACAAAATACATAAAAACAAAAATATATAAATAAAATTCCCATGGCCCAGTGAGGATACACAGTCTATAATGGTCAGGTGACAGACAGTGATTAATTGATACATCAACACTGTGTGTTCACGCATGTGCCTGTGTGTGTGTGTGTGTGTTAAGGTCACTACATGGTCTTTTTAATTGAATTCTTGTATTTCTGTCTTGAAGGATAATGGAGAGCGCAGCAGAGCAGACAGAAAAGCATTGTTCTCAGTCTTTCAGTGTCTGGGCCTTTATGTCTCCTTCTATCTGCCTGTCTCTGATCTATTCTCCAATTCTCTCTGGGGTGGAGATTGAAAGTGTTACTAGAACATTACTTGTAAGCTTTAAACATGTCCAACTGCATGTCCATGTATGCACACAAGCAATTAACCAAACAGCTGAATAAAATGTCAAAGTGGTTTCAATGCATATAGTGTCAAACAGGTATTTCAAACTCATTTTACATTGTGTGCCACATATTACCCACTTTGATCTTAAGTGGGCAAGACCAGTGAAATGCCCATTTCTGTCACAGATATCTTAATATAAGAAAAAGAAGCACAATTTCAAGATAAAATTTCAAATGCCTTTTTTTTTATCCTTTTACTGTGGACCCATTGTAAAAAAGAAAACTGATTTTTCTCACAATACACAGGATTTCATGTAATTGGTTATCATCACTTAATTATTTGGTGGAGTACAAATGGCCATGAGGGAGGTCTTTATCAGTAGGAAAAGTTGCAAAAAAAACAAAAAACAAAACTGAAAATACAGTAAGTACAAAATTTATGGCCTCATGACTATGTTCGTTTTGAGAAATTTTAAATTTTGGTTTTCCAAAAGAATTTCGGAACCAACACGTATCTTGGGAATGGTCCCCATTGAAAGCAAGACACAACCTGATAGTTTGTATGAAGCCAAGCCTAAAAATCCTCCACTGCAACTGGTTTTACAGCAGCTGCCAGCAACCACTCACAACTGACTGAGGAATACTCACTTTTCCCCAGCAACTGCTGCTTTCCAGGCAGTTGCCAATCAGTCTCCAGGCCAGTGTGACTGGGGCCTAAGCTCAACGCATATGACTTTTTCTGTTGTTGTATTCATCAATGATCAGTATTGTACAGTATTAAAGGATAAATGCCAGCTACCTGATCTGAGCAAAATCTGGGACTTTGAGAAAGTTTGCTGGTTTCCCACCTTTTCCACATGTTGCAGATTGTAGATTGATGCATCCACCAAAATACAACAAATGAGTTGCACAGTATGCTGACAGCATGACACAAATTAACTGAGGATTCTACCTTGACATATGCATTTCATAGTCTGACATGCAGTTTGAAATAACATTTGGTGAAGCACAGATAACTCAAAATCCAAAGGACAGCATAGCTGAGGTGGCAGAGTTTCATCGTACTTTGATAAATCAATCAACGTTTTGCTTTTGCCTGAGTTGCATATTGATTATTTCGCCACATCATAAAGATAAAAAGAAATGACATAGGGAATGATGGAAAGGACAGAAAACAATAAAAAAGACCACTTTTTTTCCACAAACACAGATAGAAAAGAATCAAGGTAGCACGATGCAGAGATGGACTAATAATATACAGTGTGTAATTGGATTGGATTCTTATTTTGCAAGCAAATATTTGATTTTCATGGCACAGTTTAATCAACTTAATAGTATTTTGCTCATTTGCTCCAATCATTGGAACTATAAAAGCAAATTTCACCTAAGAGTTTAATAAGTTAATTTCTAACTGAATGCTTTATAATAAGTGAAATTACTTTACTTGGGTCTTTTATTAGAATAGAACTCTCAAGTGGCTACACAGCCCTGTGGAAAAAAACAAACAAAAAAACCCAAAACAATGTATAATTATGTGGATTAATGAGCAGCAGCCATTTCTTCATTATTTTAGTTCAAGAATTATTTGGTCCTCAGAGTTCTGCTGTTGTACACAGAAAACAGAGCTGTGTATACAGTCAAAAAAGTACACCCTCTTTCAATTCTTAAGTTTTACATAAAAAAGAAAAAAAAAGCTTTTCCTTAGCAGGTTGTAATTTTTTTTTTTATCTGATATTGTATTTAAATAATATTTAACAGAAAAACTCTAAAAACTGTAAAAAAACTATGTACACCCCATGATTCAAAAGCTTGCAGAACCATCTTTAGCAGCAATAATTTAACAGAGGTCATTTGTTTCTGCCTTTATCAGTCTGACATAGTTGTGGAGGAATTTTGGACCACTCTTCTTCAAAGCATTGCTTCAGTTCATTGACGTTCATTAAGGTGCAACTACATTTTAGTCAGGTTGAGGTCTAGACCTTGACTCTTTTCTTTTTCAGCCATTGTGTTGTAAATTAGCTGCTGTGCTTGAGATCATTGCCCTGTTATATGACCCAGTTTGACCTAAGCTTTAGCTGTTGGACAGGTAGCCTCACATTTGACTCTAGAACATTTTGGCATACAGAGGAGTTCATGGTCAACAAAATGACTGCAAGGCACCCAGATCCCATGACTGGAAAACAAGCCCAAATCATCACCCCTGCACGACTGTAATGACAGTTGGTACTGTATGAGGTGTTGGTGCTGATATGCTGTTGTTTTTGTTTCCACAAAAGGTGGCACTGTGCATTATGGCCAAACATCTCCACTTTGGTTTTGTCTGTCCAAAGGTCATTGTTCCAGAAGTCTTGTGATTTGTTCAGATGCAAATTTGCAAAAGTCGTGCTTCCATATTCATTTTAGAGAGCAGAGGCTTTCTCCTGGCAACGCTTGCAACTAAGCCACACTTTTTCTACTTGTTAAATAAACAAAAGGCACAGTGCAATATGTCATATTTTGTTGCTCTTTTGAGGTTTTATTAAAATAATTTTAAGATCTGCTAAAGACTAGATGATTTTTATTATGTCCTGATATGTAAAACCAAAAGTCGTGCTGCCACATTCTTTTTAGAGAGAAGAGGCTTTCTCCTGGTCTCTTTTTTTTTATAAAGAGACACGTACTGTGCAGTGATGGGCTTTATGTTTATTCATTGTTTCTGTTACAATTCAGAATTTTTAATATACTCCATTCTAGAGTTTTCCAGGCTTGCTCCTTTGTTTCCTTATCTGTGTCTCGCTCTTTGGTTAAGTGAGTTGTTCTTTATTTTTTATACTGTTACTTCCTGATTTAGAAGATTAGCTGTTTATGCAGATTGCTGTTTTCGCTTCCATCTTCTTTCCTTTTTCCTGCCCTTCTTATTGTATTTATTATGGCCACTAATACCTTATTATACCTCTCCCTGGTGTGTACATCTAATCTGGTGTGGATCAGGTCATTTTATGGTTTCCCTCTTGTTTTTTGTCATCTTGTATTTCTCCACTTAGTTCCTGTGCAGTAGATTTTTTTTTAGTGTGTTTTTCTTTATAGTTTTCTGCTGTTTTCCTGTCATCACTGTGCAGTTTTAATTTTCTGTTATTTCTTTAGTACTTCATAGCATTTGTGTTTCCCTAACTGCCAACCCACCATGGTTATCTCCCCGCTTTTGAAAGTGATTACAAGCATGACATGTAAATTAATGATCCAAAACATTAAGCCCACTTAGTTATACAGTAAATTATGTTGATTGCCTCAAAAATAATAGCACATTTAAGTTCTTGAAGTCCATGTGGGTCAAATTGTTATGGCCAAGTGACTGGGTCAGAGCACCCCAACTATCCAGGCAATGCCAGATGTAATGCTGTACTCTAGTCATCAGTGATGAGTGTACCTGGCAACAGTACTAACTCGAGGTCCAAGCATTCATGTGGAATTCACTACCTAAACATTACAGCAGTGGCTCTTTAGCAGAATAAAGCGCTCTCACACCATACACATTGTCTTCAGTGGACCTTGGGGAGGAACCTGGCAAAATGTTTAAGGTGACCTGACAAAGGAACACCTCCAAGAAAAGTTAAGACATCCTTCTCTTCAGTAATGTGGCCAAAATCCTCTGAAACTGAATTTGTGGAGTAGATCAGTAGGAGAATAACTGGGGCAAAACAAAGAAAATTTAAATCAGTGTTTGTATTCTACACACACACATTTTCTACTATTTCTGCTTTAGGGGAAAGCCTTTGCGCTACTTTATTTGTTGTCCTAGTCACCTTATGTTGTAGTGAAACTGATTTATGTAACTACAGTGTAAGTGCAGAATGAATAATCCAAAAAAAGGAAAGAAACCTAGCACCCTGGTGCAGCCCTACATGCGATTTCAGAGAGGCCTTCCAGACCACAAATTACCAGGTAAAACTTTTTTCTGTGACATAAGGAGGAAAATATTAGGCAGGCAGTCAAAATGTTTTTGCTTATTAGTGTATGTTAAAAGAAAAGAGGGAACACTGTAGACAGAAGAAATTCAAAGAGCCAAGCGAGAACAACACTTCTAAGATTTCATCTAGAAATGATGTGGGAGACAGAAGTGAGAGAAGGCAGAAACGGCATACTTGTTTTGTGAGTCTTAGCTCATGTGTCCTGCTGTTTGTGTTATGTGACATACAAAAGGGAACAATTCTTCTGTTGTCCCACATCTGTGTGGACTAGTGATATATGTTCAGTGTTCAAACTGAATGACTCATAATAGTAGAGCTTTAATGAGAGAACCATGTTTCCTCCTGCCCACACCATTCAGGGCTGAACTCCAAAGAGATGGTGGGTGGTTATGGGATTCCATCAAGGCAGTGTTTTCTCACCATATGCCGCATACCTATAAAAAGTTTCCTGAAATACACAAGTTGTCTTGATTTATCAATGACAAGCATACAGGTGAGAGCTTTTTTTTTTTTATTTTCCTTTTTTTTTTTTTGCACATTCCAGGGGCCACGAGTGTCCACACACTGATTATCACAAGCTCTGTGGGAGGAAAAGATGGATTTTTGCAGCAAAGACAGTGTATCCACAAAGATATTATGTTTTTCAAAAAGTCCATTTGTGGCACAGGTGAACCATCAGTTTGAGGATATTAACTCAAAGAGAATGTTTCTGCAGAGATCACCTGATGTCATCTCAGTGATAGAAACAAGATCCGGGGATACACAGAAACGGAAAAGAAATGCTCTATACAAGACAAAAAATATCCAGCTATAAGAGAAATCTGCTGTTCTTCTCCAGATAGGGAAGGGGAAAGTATTTCAAAGCTGCAAAATCTCTAGATAAGATAGCATTTGATGCAGAGGCCAGTTCAGTGAGCAGAAACAAACAGAAAAAAACCCCCACTTTTTCTTCTAATTCTTTGTCTTCGCCTGTTCTCTTTGTCAGTCATCTAAATCTGATTTGCCTCTGACATCCCTTTTTTTTTTTGTCTCTGTCTTCATTTCTCCCTCGCCTTTTGTCTCCCACTCTTTAATCTGTATGTAATGCCAGCCACTGTCTCCATTCCTCCTCCAGGGGCAGTGGGCCAGCTCTGTGGCTGATCATAGTGATCCCTCCCCGAGGAATAGTCTGTCTGACACCTGGGTGACTGCCCCGGAGGTAGTGTCTGTGTGTGCGTCTGTGGACGTGTGTGTGTCTGTATATGTCTGTGTCAAGGGGCTAATGGGCAGCTTGAGGGGATTACCAGCTTAGCCACTGGGATTACTGGAACTTCACGCGCACACACATACGTGCGTGCACACATACACACGCACAATACAGTCATGTATTCCAGAGACAGTACACTGACTTACATTTATCTTCTGGAAATCTAACCTTTACCATAAATACTGCCTTTCTAATTCTGTCAGTTTAAACTGATTTACAATATGATTTACTACATGATGTCGCCCACCCCACCCCCTCTCCATAGTAAAGACACATCCCCAAAATGTGAAAGAAAGATTTAGGTCTCAAAACATGAGGAATACTTGAATACATAAACAGAAAAGACAAGCACACACACATGCAACCAAGCACTCAAAGCACACAAGACAGTCAATATTATTACACAGAAGAGTCATCCAAGGTATATTGGTTGACTTGTTACATAGCCCTGATTCTCATCAGCTTGTTATCCAGAACAAGCAAGGTTAAGAAGACTGAACCATGACCAAAGCAAAGTGGGTTTCACAAGGACCTTGCACAGCTCAGTGGGTTTAGCACACAGAAAAAAAAAAATATATATATATATATATATATATTTGAAGTTTGAGTATTCCATGAGTAGTATCATTCTAATGACCATCTAATGCAATAATGACAAAAAGTATGTGGCTCCACAGAGTACTGGTTACCATATTTGCCTAACATTCAAGAAACGGTTCAAGACACAAATCCCTGGCAGGGTTGCTTCTGGCTGGATGTCCAGCTTAAAAATCTGCCAAATCAAACATGTGGATCCATCTGCTGTGACCACCCCTTGTGAAAAAGGGAACAGCTGAAAGAAGCCCAATAATGAGGGGAAAATATGCTCAATCTGTAAAATCTAGGCGTACAATGAAACCATGCTGCACAAACACGTTTGTTATGTTGCTACTGTGGAGAAAGTTTCGAAAAAGATCCAAAAATTCATACATGTTTTTATTTACTTATTTTATGACTGGAGAGCTGTAAGTTCTAATCTTTGTTCTTTCAAGTAAGTGGCCAAACTGTCAAGGAAAGGCACCTTCACATCAGACTATAGAAATTTGTAAAGACAATTAGTAGAAGATTACTGGTCAAGTGACAACTGCAGGAAAAATGTAAAAACAACAGAGCTGTTACAAAGTACGCAATATATGCACATAACCCACTAATATTACTCTATAGATTATTTCAATCACTCAGGTATGCACATCTGTCCTCACTGTTCATTTGTTCCCTGTAGAGTTTGAGTTATGGTGGATAATTTTTTGTTAAAATACTGTTTTGTTTTTTTTTTACATTTATTATTTTATAGGCTATAGAATACAAGAAGAAGATGTGAACAAGCACAGTGATACTGAAATGGCAGTTGCTGAAGTATTGCCCTCATCAAACACCGGCAGGTAGCCTTGTTAGTATTTAAATTTAGTTATTGTAATGGAGATTTTATTGCACATGACTGATGAAACGGCACTTATTTTCTCTCATAAGACCGAACACACCGTTCAGAAAGGGAAGGGGAGGAATCAATTAACACCAGCCCCAGGTGTAATAAATGCACACAGACATAATCTCAACAGACTACAGTGTCCACAGTATGACACAAAGAACGGGAGCTCCAAAGACTCAAGAGAGCTCAATCACCAGGGGATTTGACTCCTGAATATTGTACTGCACTGTTAACGTTACTGTAATGATTCTAATTATAATATGTGCCAGACGGAGCTGAAAGAACAGAGCTTGTTATCAGTGCCGAATTAATGACATTTATTGGAAGAATTGAGAGAGAAACAGATTAGGTTGGGAGTGGTGGGGTTGAACTGTAAAAAAAGGGAAAAAAAAGAGACACAGAGAGCAATTTAGAAACAGATATTAAGTAAAAGAGAGATGAAAGAGTGAATTACATCCATTCAGTGAAAGGCAGACTGGGACAGATTGTGAGAATGAGACATGATAGCAGTGAAAGTGTATCGAGAGAGAAGTTCAGAGATACAGACAGCGACTGATATGAGATCAAAATGAGAAATGTTTAGAATTATGTAATTTAAAGCTAAAGTAAAAGAATAATGACCTTATGACACCTTTCTTTCTCATATTTTGTAAAGAATTAGGCAGGGAAGAAAGCATTTAAGGAAAAGGAAAAAGCCACATGTTTTATGCAGTACTGTAAAACCTTTAAATAGAAACGTTACTGATTTCTTCAAAAGGCAGAAATTAGCTGTGCAAAGCATCCCTCGATGAAGCACAAATGCACTCACAACCACTGTGTTTTCCTGCATACTGTGCAAGGGCCAGCAGTTATACACAAATCAAAGCAAGGGTACACTACATTTTTTGCTCATCTTTTCTTGCAGGGATCGTTCACACTAAATTGGCTATCTGTTGGATACCCACAGTGCCAAAATGTTGTTTAATGCAGTAAAAGTTGGTGCAGTTTTCCGTAGCAGGTTTGTTTGTGTTGTTGCAAGTTTTGTACATCCAGAGAGACTTTGCATATTTTTCCCTATGTGGTAATTTACAAGAATATAGAAGAATTTCTTAACATGTGAAAAAAATCCCTTTAGCGTTTCATACTTGCCACCGCAGCCTCCTGTAGTGACCAAACAGAGGTCCTGCTGCGTTCTTGCTCGAGTGAGTTTTTCACGTTTAAATCTTCAACAATTTCTGTCAAATAATGGACTAGCAACAACAAAGCAATTCTAATTTTCCAGGCAACAAAAAGTGCCATACACAAGGGCATGCAGGGAGAAAAATCTTTTTAAATAAAAAAGACATACTAAAAAAAAGACTTCCTTTTCTCTTCCTTCCTGTCTTTTTAACCTGAGCAAAGCTATTTGGATCTTCTAGCACAGACACACATACACACACACACACACACACACACACACCACACACACACACACACGCGCACACACATACACGCACACGCCTCTTACCCCCTACAGGGCAGAACTGATGCAGGAAGAGATGAAATACCACTACCTCAGGGGTAAACACACCTCAGTTCACACTTGCACAAAACCACTCACTCACACACTAAAGCACACATACATCTACATATACACTTCTTGCTGTCTTCCCTAAAAAAGTGAACTCAGTTTTGCTTGGGAATATTGTCCCAACATCAAAGGCCATATTTGTTTATTTTCACACCAATCACACAATGCTGTTTCCCATGGCCTTTGCGTACATTTTCCTTCCGTGCTTGTGTGTAGCAGGTTCATGTCTTTCTGTATAGCTCTGTCTATTTACACAACCTGTGTAAGTTTAGTTTGTGGCTGCATTTATGTGTCTCAATTTCTGTGGATGTGTCCTATGTGTGTAGGGGGTGGGTGGGTAGGTGTGACTTAGCCAGGTGTAAAATTGGTGCTGTAAAGGATTGCAGACACAAAGTGGGTCAGGAAGGATAGGAATAGGAAGCAGGGAATAAAATAGCCAGTATATGGCAACCCAAAAGGGGTAAAAATAGAGTTAACAGACCAAGCTTTTCCAACCTTTTTCTCTTGTGACCTACGGCAATTTTTTTTCTGTTTATTTGTGTGTGTGTCTGTGTGTTGTGTGTGTGTGTGTGTGTGTGTGGCAGAGCGAGAGATACAGACTAATGTGGCTCCAAGAGAGAGAGTTGAGAGTTGTGTGATCAGATGACTATCACAATGAAAACTATTTTTTTTAGTCCTCTGTATTACAGCTACAACACTGCTACTCATTTATCGGCTGCATCTCTGCATTGGCATGTTAAAAATAATTTGTCAAGCTACACTAACCCCATAGGAGCGAAGAAGGGCAACAAATATATATGTGACCAAACTACAGTACTGTACAAAAGTCTTGAGTCGAAATAGGCTATGTATCGATATGTGCAAACATAAATTGAAATGCAGCATAAGGCAAAAACAGAGTTTGTACAATTCTAAGACGCTAAAATGGTCAACATTTTGTATGAGTACCTTTATTCTACACCACAGCCTGAACTCTTGTAATTTCTTAAGGTAGTCTTCAGGAATAGTTCACCAGGCTTCTTGAAGGCCATTCCAAAGCTGCCTTTTGTTCCCTTCTCAGTCCGTGACTGATAGCGTTGCATTGTGTGTCTATCTTATTCTACACCTTGGACCAAGATATTCCCAATTTGGTTATTTCAGTCCTATCTAGGAATTAGGTTTAAAAAAAAAAAAAAGAGGCAAGTTTGACCAAAAGAAGTCCAATGTCATTTCTCAGGTCTTTTGGAAGAGCATATCTCCCATTTTGGCTAAAAAATTGTGTTTTCTGTTGCGCTATCACAACCAGATGCCTACATGTGACATGACTGGGCAACATCAATTACAATAAATTGCAGTAAATCTAACCACAGCCCCCAAGTAAATTTTTAACCCTTACAAACCTGTAGTGAAATTTAGTGTCAATAATAAAACCTGACTCACACCACACATGACTTCTTTCCTGGTGTTTATGTCAGAGCAAGACAGCCAGATAATGATCTGGATTACTCTCCCACTCTCCAAAGTATATGAATTTCTGCATTCACTTTCATCATGCACAGTGTCACCATCACCAGAAGTAAATTTAAAATCCTTGGAAAGCACTTTTTTAGATTTTGAAAAAAAAAAGAACAAAAGAACTGCAGGCCTAAATTCTTCAGAGATTCAATCCATCTCTTATTCTACCATTTTAATTTGAAATGTAAAAAAATGTTATACTTTCACTAGTGTCACTAGACTTTTGGAATACACTGCATAAATGCCTGGATGAGAACAAATGGCAACGGGTCCATGACTTTGATCAGAAGTCTACATGTATACATGCAAGCTGTATAAAACACTACATTTAGATTTCCTTCTGTGTATTTTACTGTTGAAATGCATTTCGCACAAACCTAGTTTACTTGCGTAAATGGCTTGAAAACAGATTTGCTTGCACACAACAAATCTAGCCAGAGGATGAAATGGACAGACTGACAGATTGCACTGATCAAATATTCATATAGTGACCTGCTACAACCTCAGATTTTTTTCTTTTTGTGAGCATGACTGTGCATTTACTTGATATAAAACAAATATATCTGGATTTTGCACATGTAAAGCTACCACGGTATCAAAAACAAGTACAAAACTCCAAGTAAGTCGAATTCATGCCACTAAGCCCTCTGTTTGGTTTCTCCAGATAAAATATATCCACATCAACAGAATTAACTGTACATTAGGATGGAGAAATAATGACACAATGGGGAGAAAAAATCACACAATATGACATAAGTCAAAAAAGATCTTATAAATGATGGCAACGGATGAAAGTATTTACGGTGTTCATATCTCCTTAGAAACATAGCGTTAATTTAGGATATATTTGCATCAAATCTGAGTAACTATAAAGAACACCACAGTGATCAAATCCTCAATCTGGTAATTTCTCATTTTAATCCTGAAAGTCTGGTGCAGAAAACCACAAACTGTGTCTTCCATCATTTAATACTTGTATTTTTTCCATCTATCCATGCATGGCCAAAAACTCTCAGACGCTCTCTTGGCACTCACACATGATTAATTTTCAGACAGCTGGTAAAGTCTCTGAAGTCCCAGTCACGTCTTCTACTCCAACAGTTTATGTGCCACCTGATACCTTACTTTGGTTTCACATTCAGTATTTGACACAACATCAAGTAAGTCACAGAAAGCCGGTCATTTCAAAAAGCCGTTTGTGACCCAGTGGCTATGTACACTGAAAAACAGATATGCAAAGGTACTTGACAGAAGTTTGCACAGATCCATGTGTTGGACAACAGAGGTGCCAACAACATGCACCGTGGGTGGGCACTGCCCCACCATCCGGTGCTATTAAAATATTCCTCAGCTGAACAGATTCAAAGGAAAGCATTTGGAAGGAAGGCTGAGCATGGCCCATGCTGCTCTTGACCAGGACCCACAGCAGGAAGTAAGGCAGGCTTGGGATTTTGGTTTATTTAATTATCTGGCCCAGAAAGTAATAAAACCAAGGGTGTTTCATCCTCACACTGGCATGAACTACATGTAATGAATAGCTGGACTACTGTAATGTCCCTGCAGCATGTCTTGAAAGAAATCAAAACACATGCGAAATATAAATGAGAAACATGCTAATGTATTGACTGTTTCCACTGATCGCACATGAAATTGTAGAGTCATAAAAAATAAATAAAAACAAATACACACTTTTACAAACAATCAATTTGATTGAGTTTCTCTACCAGAAAAACATCATATGGACAAAAGTACGGGGCCATCTACACTTTACACCTCCAGGAGGTGCTTGGCCAAGAAAATCCATGCCATGAAGTGTCCAGTGCACTGTTTTTGTGCTGATGTTAATGTCAGAAGAGGTTTTGAGCCAGAAGAGAGTTGATGACTTTTACACAGTACGTGCCTCAGCTCCCATCAACCCCCACTCTGTAACTTTATGTAGTCTGCAACTTCAAGGCTGAGCTGCTGTGGTTCCTAAATTCTTTGCAATAATACCCCTTACAGGTGATCATGGAATATCTAGGAGGGAAGTTCTCATGAACTATCTCGTAACGGTAGTATCCTATTACAGTACCATGCTCAAATTCAGCTCTTTAGAAGAAGACATTCTTTAACAAATGTTTGTTAAGGCAGACTGCATGGCTACATAGGACTTTGGTCCATATACTGTAAACCATATGTGAAAAACCAAGCCATGCTAAAACACTAAATGCAGTATATTTTATGCTGAATAATGGTCATGTGGCTATTTAATAAAGGTCACTTGATTTCAACATCTTTGGTGAGATAAAAAAGGAGAAGTCAGACTGAAAAGTACTAGTCTTAAGATCTTGGGAAAGCACTGAAATAGTTTGGTGGCAGCAAGCAGGAATTAGTGCTTGTTGCCACCATTCAACATGGACATAGCTTCGTCAAGACACTGAAAACAGTTTGTCAGTTAAAGTATTTTTGCATGTAATACACAGAACTTCCAGCCTGAGTGTGACCCCCAAATGTTTCCTGGCTTTCTCAAGGCACATATGAACAAATGGATTCATGATATCTATTTGTTGCACCAAGATCATGAAGAGAATAGACAGGTGAGACGATCCCAAAGTTCAAAACTCAGTTTGTCACAGTCAATAATTTTAACTTCCCGTTAGAGTCAATAAATAATTGACTGTGGCAGAGAGCAACTGTTATTTCCAAATTGCACCGGGGCTCTTCATCATGCAGCAATCAAGGAAGGTGACCTTTACTCACTAATGGCAACTTGCAGTGGGAAAAATATTTTTACATTTTGATTAATGTGATTTTAGAAAAACTCACAAATAGGTAAATTTTTTAGCTGACAAGCAGCATCACCTTTGATGCTGTCAATAATAACAGCAAAAAGAAAACTGACAGGAAAATGGTTATTCATATTTAAAAATATGCTTTTGACTTCAGAAACTAGTCAAGGTGAGACAGGTGGTGACAAAAAACATTGAACATTACTAAGAAGAACACTCAAGAACTTCCATTAAATTTATTGCTTTTAAGTGGAAGAACACATGCAATTGTAAGGTACGCAAAAAATTGTGCTCAGCAGCTACACCTGAGGTCAAGCTTAGCTTTCTGAAAGAACTACTTGCGAGTTTGCTGTTAGACTATGCTGCTAAAAAGTGGAAGACTTTATTTTTTATATTTTTAATAACATAAATTCTTTTTGTTTTTTCATGTATAAACTGTGACACATATATCATTGAGAAACGGAGCAGAAAAAGAGGATCGCTTTTACAACAATTATATTGAAATCCTCAGTGCACTACTTCAAGAAATGCAAGCTAAAAGTTTTGCCATGACTTTGGCAGCTCTGCAAAATATGATCAGATATCTGTGGATGGATTTACAACAGCAGTGCATTCGAGACATTGTAAGAATTTCCAAGACCTAGAACTTTTTTGCTGGAGAAATGGGAGAAAATCCCTCATCAAAATTTGAAAGACTCGACCCTTGCTACAAAAAGCATTTACAAGCTGTGATTGTTGACAAAGGAGGTTACTAAGTACTGATGAAGAAATTACATTCAAGCATTTTTGGGGGGCCATTTTCCTTTTCTGTTATTTTATTCATCTATTGGAAATAAGGTCATCTTTTACTAATCTCACTGAATTACCTATCTATGCAACTCTGGGTTGCAGGAGTCCATCCTAGGTGTCACAGGGCGAGAGGCAGGGTACACCCTGGGTAGGTTGGCCGACGATCGCAGAGCTAACACAGAGAGACAGACGACCTTTCACACTCACAGCCAATTTAGAATCACCAATTAACTTAACAAGCATGTCTGTGGACGGAAGCCAGAGTACCCAGAGAGAACTTGCAAATTCCACACAGAAAGGCCTCAGTCAGCTGGTGGACCTTACTGAGGGGAGACAGTGCTAACCACTGCGCCACTGTGCCACCCCCTAAATATGCTGAACAAGGTCAAATATTTGCATGCTTAGTGTTAACAAATGACTATGTAAATAAAATGATTTACCGCATATCATGCAGCATTCTGCAGTGTGTTTAATCGCTTATGTTTGAATTACGGTGACGACGAGATTACAATTCATTGCTACGTGTATGTCTGTGTTAAGTAAAGAAAGAGAATGAAAGCGAAAAAAGCAGAAGAACAAACTACAGGTTCGGCTTAAGGAGCGGGGCGACGGGAATTATGCACACCATAAATCTTCCCCAAGACATGTGCGCACACACACAACAAACCTAGGAACATGAATGCATGCGAATGCACACTCACACAACACATCATCTTCTGTTATCTTAGATACGCAAGGAATCCTAATCAACCAATAGGAGCACAGAGGGCATCTTTCACTTTCTCCCCACTCCAGTCTGTTTACCCTCTCTCTCTGTTTCTCCCTCCCTCACCCTTTGTCTCTGTGGAAACAAGAATTTTATAAAAGAGCCCCAAAATCACATAGTCACCTTATTTCCTTTTCCATTCTATTCTGTTTTATTCTATTCTGTTCCTCTCTTGTTTAATTAACTCTGTATAGTAATTTGAGCCCTAAAAGCCCCGTCCGAGAAAGGTTGATTAGTGCAGCTGGCTGATTAGAAATTATGCCTGTTGAAGCAAATGAACACGGTTCATTCCCCATGACAAGAGAATTGCTTTTCAGCAACCAACCAAGTATCAAGGCGACTCATTTCATCTCTTCATGACCCAAATCCCTTTTCCTCAACTGAACCAAACCCGGTTTTATTTCCTAGCACTATACTGTTGGTAGTTGCCTCACACATGCCTGATGCAATTAAATAAATCTTTTTATCAAGAGTGGAAGTTTCTGTTCATAATTTGCCTGGCGAGATATGTAAAACACAGTTGTGACATATGGCCTTATGTTATGTAATGTATATGGATTATCTGATTTGTGGTTTGATCAGAGATCAATATCAGATTTTATTATAAACCTTTTATAAACTGAACCCAGCCCACTTCAAATCGGTGATGAAATCAAGACAAAAAAACAGAAAGAAAGAAGTGCTGGGAACTAGCTGAAAATGTAAATCATGTACACATATGGAATCCCATCATATATAAAAGCACAGTTTAAAAAAAAAACCTCATCTACAAGTGGCTTCAGCTAATAATTACAGCAGCTGAGTTGTACAACTGTATGTGCCGTAAATGCCAAGTGCAGAGCTTTCTTTCACCGAGCTGGCCAAGGTTGGTAAGTGCAAGAAGTGTCTTTTGTGTGATGCCTACCTTGCTTTGGATTGAAAGCATTAGTCCCAGGTGGAAAAATTCAATTTCTGAATCAGTTAGTTGCTATTTTTGCTTGCTTATGTGATATAAATAAAGTAAAAAAAAAACACATGAAAAAAATTTCAAAAACTTAGTCAAGCAAGAAGCACAGCACCTAATAACTCTGACTGGATAAACTATTATGTTGTTCCAGTACTAAATTGGTTGCAATATTTGGTGTCTGTCATTACTTTCATTATTTTTAGTCATTAGCTTTAGATGTGAGATGTTATTGATCGTCTACCTTATGAGACAAATGACTAAAAGTCTATCTTCAAGGTCTGATTTTCTATGAATAAATCACTAACATATTTCACATTTATATAATTGAGTTACTTTTCTTGTGAACCAACATGCTAAGCACAGAGTACTGTCTACAGTGACATTTAAACATTTAAGTAGATAGTGTGCTCACATTTCACACTTAATAAAATAGCTAAAAATTTCATTTCAGGGTTAAAGGAACATGTTGAATGTGAATAGAGTCACGGACAGATGCTATTAGGCGCTGCTGATTGCCTGATAAAATCATACAAGGAGAGTTTAATAGCTTATCTGAAACAGGATTCTTTCAGGGTACTGTGTTTCTTGCAAGAGGAGCTCACAAACCTAATTCAATAACTAAAGGGAAACCACAGTGGCAGTGATTGAGCATCTGCAATTTATTTGCTAAAGCAGGACATAACCCTGTTGCTATCAAAGGTCATTCGTACACTACAAAAGCATTGCTCAAAAGAATCCAAGCAACACCAATATAGCAGTGTCCATATCTGTTAAAAGGACTTTTTTCTTTAATTAAACAAAAACTCAAAATTTGAGATAAATCTCTGTACCTTTTTGTTCAAAACATGTATGCCGGCGTAAGTCTTTTTGTTTTCGGCCTCACATTGAACACCTAGTTCCTTCATCCCTAAAGTTTGATCATACTTATAAAGGTCAGTGCAACTCTGCAAAGTTAGCTTTAAGCTTTAAGAAAGAAAAACTGGCTCAGCTTCAGTAATAACCTCATTAAAAACAGTGTACAATATTCCATAACAGAGGTATATGCAATGCTTCATTTTGATTGAAATAAAAAAAATGAACACAAACAGTTTGCTGAGGACATGTTTGAACCATGGTGGTCATTTAAAGTTTTAAAAGTTTTCAAATTTGAACAGTTTGGGTTCTCCTCTGACAATTTGAACACTTGATACATTGAAAAAAATAATAATCACTGACTCTACCTGGTCCTGAAGTTAGCAGGGTGGGGGTGTCCATCGTACAATGACAGGAAGTCGTATTCTTCTTCTATGGCAAATGACAAGAAGATGAGCTGGATTCTACTTCCTTCCTCCCCAACAATGACCCAGGTGCAGTTTGCCCCATTTGGGTAGCCATAGGGAAAGCCGGGAGATTCTATACTGCCATTTCGACCTTTCATTGTACCCCCACATGTGTAGATAAAACCTGAAAGAGAAAAGAGATTTGAGCACATCTTCACTTAGAAGAAAACTTAAAGGTGTCAAACTGCAGCAGCGACATAGAATTTGTAAAGATAAACATTGTAAATTAGGATATTTTTAATGTAACATTTTTAAAATATTTAATATTCATTATTTTTAAACATAAAAGTGTAATGATGCTAGAATGTTAAAATGACTCATATGTATGTTTGCCCAGTGTGATTAACTATTTATTGAAAGTGCAGGCCTGAGTCTTTCTCTGCACATGCAGTTGAAATAGCATCAGTGTGTAACCACCAGCATGTTAAAGCTGGTTCAGCTCTAATTTTGACACAGTCACGACTGCATAGTTCATTCATACTGCACACAAAACCACACATACACACACACTAAAAAATATTTACCTTAAATGAACACAGCTGGGTTATAGTGCCGACCTACCCACCCCATTTCAGAATTGATGATCAATTATTCATTATTTTTCAACATAAGACCACTTAAAAGTAAAAAAAATATATATACAAAACATTGCTTTTAATCAATGAACTAAGAAGCCACGGCTCAGCATGAGTGATATTAAGTAGGTCAGATTAATTTTGATATATTCTGGTCTTTGATGCTGATGTATGATTATGTATTAATAGAAATATATGAAGTAGCTGTTGCCAGATCACAGAAATAAGTACTTCCCAGAACTTCTTCTAGTGTAGCTCCACTTATCTATAGTTTATGATTCACTCCTTAAGAGTGAGGGCAAGGAGCAGGGGCAGGATTTCAGAACAGCACCCCAGGAAATGGTATTCATATTCAGCATGGGGTGCTTGAACTCAGGTCCCCTGAGTGACTGGAAACTCTGTTGCCACTGAGCAGCCTTTCCAGCTGACTTAAAAGGTGAAATCAATAAGCGACCGGTACATTCTCCTGGATTCATCCTGTGTGCATCTACAAGATCAAAAGCTGGCAATTCCTTTGTTTGCTGTTAATCAATTACTGACATGTCAAAATGCACAACAAGCGAAGGTCTGTGTCAGTCAGTGAGATTGCCTTTGAGCATGACTCAGCAATTTATAGCTGTACAGCAAAACCATTACCTTTTTTTTTTTTGAGATATCCATCTCCAACAACTGAAACTGAAAAACGACACAGATTACGCTGTCACTCGCACCACGCAACATCAAAAACAGTTAATGAATTCTTCAGGGATGGAGAAGATAAATACCACTTGCTCTTAATGACCTACTATGGGCTCTTCAGATGACTCTGTTTATGTGGTGGCAGGCTAGTAGTGGGAGGAGACAAAAAAAAGTGGGTTCAGGGAGAGGGATGGGCACAAAACTAATATCTAAATCAACTACAGGATCGAATATACTTTTCAATACTGATTCCGCATTATCACTTACACCGTGGTCATTTCCTCAGAAATCTATTTGTTAGAATATATTCAAGTTCAGGTTTGTTTAGAGTCTTAATCCATGAGTTAAGTAATCATAAAGGATGAAGTGTTGTTATTAGGAACTACTACAATAAGACAGTACTGATTAACAGTAATTAGAAAACTGTGTTTCCTATGGCCATTTTGTATTGATATGGTGATATTTTAAATGGCTAATACAACAACTGTGATCCTTTGCACTTCCTTTCATAAGGTGCATGTACTGATAAATTAGAACTGAAGCTAGTTCTGTTGCTGTACTTATTCTAAATCTCTCCGGGTTACAGCACCTGCTAAATGCCTAAATTATAAAATGTAAATGTAATTGATCTCCTTGGACTTTACAGTTCACATCAGGATCATTATCTTCTCCCTTTGATCTTAATGATCCTTTTTATATCAAACACACTACAGGTGCTAGATGAAAACCTTGGAGTGTCCAGGGAGTGAAGTCGGTCCAGGCTACTATTTGCAATGCTCCATCGATTGCCGATGGAGAAACTCTTCACTTCTTTTACTTCACAGGGAGGTGAGACTGCAGAGTAAGCTCACAGAGGAGAAACCATTGTACAATAGCTGGTAGGGATTTAACATTATTCTGCTGAAGGACACTAGAGCAAAGACATTTGCTGTTCTGTGTGCCTTCTTGCCAAGAAAATATATTACAAATTGCATTTATGTGTGTTTTATTAATTTTTGCATTCTCCTATAAAGGTGTTGTTAGGTTTTTTTTCAATCAAACATAATCAGCAAACATCAAGATGGATAGAAAAATAATAAAAAAACTTACAATAGCTTTCAGCAACTTTTCGTGCAACAGCGGTTTGCCTTTGCTGTATTATTTTAGCTATAAATGAAAGTGTTTTGTTGAAAAATGCTTTTATACTATGTCCAAAGTCCTTTAAACTTCTAGGCTTTCATCAATCTCATCTGAGTGCAACATTCAAATCAAGATGATCATCCCCCTGACTTTCATGTTTATGAGCCTTGTTATTTACCATAGCAGCCAGGGCCACAGGGACAGCAGGGACGATCCCGCTGGATGCTTTTCGAACCAATTATCCAAGACAGCATCCCAACCAAAATGATGTGAGTCTGTCTACATATATGTGTGTGTGTGTGTGTGTCCCTATGTGTGCTTGTTCAACCCTCATTTACCCAGACTATTCCAAGGCCATCACAGTGACAGAAATAATGACCAATGGCAGCCTTGGCTCCAATTAAGGGCTGGTATCTCTACCCCTTCACAACCAATAAGGGGTGAGATGTTGAGCAACCGAGAGGGACAATGTAAGCCGTATGAGAGGACACCTGTGCACAAACACACATACCTACAAACCTCACTTGCCGCTAGCCACCCTGTCTGCTTATTTCTGTACACACGTCAAAGGGGGAAAAGGGGGAAAAGAAAAAAAAAAGAAAGCTAGAAAATAACATACTTAGCTCCCATTTTGCCCCAATTCAAAACTAGAAAGCCAATGTGGTTCTTAACAAGAATAAAGTTTAATGTTCCAGAGCAGTTTGTACCAACGGAAGCCACGGTTCATGAAGGACAACAAACAGCCACCAAAACAAAGTGAAAGAGTCTTTGTTTCCTTTGAGTCTTTTCTCTAATCAATGATAATGATTCCAACTACATATTAAACTAATACTTTTGGATAGTTCTTGGATTTGGATTTAGCAGTTTCTTGGATTTTTTTTGTTGAGCTGTACCATATCTTGCTTTTGTTTCTAAAAAAACAAAACAAAAAAAAGCCGTAGAGCTGTCAGGAATGAACCATTTGTAGTGCCATGAACCAGCTTACAGTGAAGACAGCGCACACAGTACAGAGAATTGTTAACTCTTAAACGCCTCTGTTTAAAGTAAACAATTAGAATGTGTAATGTCGATCAGTTTTCTCTGAGGTTATGAGTGCATGAAAGCATGAAAGCACAATGTATGTAAAGAGCAAGGTTATAAAAAAATGATGAAAGTATCCCAAACACTAGAAAGCTCCAGCCAGCCCTCTACACAACAAGCACGGGGAGATGATTCAGGTGTGGATCATCCTCTGACACTCTGCCTGCCACCTACACAGGAAAAGGAAGTAGCATGCACAAGTGGAGTGCATGAGGTCATCATATGAAAATATGGCTACAGTCCTATGTGTATTTACAAATCTGAGGGTGTCTTTGTCTAGATTAGGCAACTTCATTATACAAAAAACCAAGGATAGCAAGTTGGGTGAATAAAGAGCGAAAAAGAGACAGAGGGACAGAGATGGAGAGCTGAATAAACAGAGAGAAAGGGACAGACTTCCCCTCGTTCATCACTGCGCAAGAATGAAAGGATGATTTAAAACTCATCACTCAGAGGGAGCGAGGGAGAGTGTAGGAAGGAGAAAGAAGTGGAGAAAGAATTGAAAATATCGAAAGCAAGAGAAGGGGGAAGTAAAAGGAAGAGAGTAATAGAATAAGCAGAGGGGAGAGAGCGAAAGAGAGAGGGAACAGCAAGCAGGAGACAGGGGTAAAAGACAGACTTCTAATTATGGTGCCTACCAGACCGAAACTGACAGGCCCTCTACACGCACGCACGCCCGCAGACGCAAGCATAGGGTCACAGAAAGACAGGAATACATGAGCACACATAGACATGCGTGCACACATAGCTCACGTGCGCCGGCAGATTCTGGGGGATATACGCACAAATCCATGCATTATTCACACAGCTTATTGAATATGCTGGCCATTTAAACCTTTTACACGTTATGCCATTTACTTTGGTCACAATTCTTAGCTTACTCCCCTCTCGCTACCTACTCCCTCACAAAGCATAAACCCTAACCTTGCAAGTTAACCACACACAACATCTACAATGAAATCCTAAAGAAGCATTTATGCTTATCTAATTGTTTGGTATTAGGAACTATATTGGTTTTGTTTTATAAAGATTTGTATTTTCGTACTTTAGCTGGATAATTCAGTGAAGCACACAGGAAAGGAGGGAAAGAGAGCAGGGGGAATGGCATGCAGGAAATGGCCCCGAGTGGAATTAAACCCGGGTCTCTGCGGTGGCCTTGCAGCACATGGACCGCCTACTTAACACAATCAGCTAAACTGGCACCCGATCAGGCTGACTTGACCCATAGCAGAAGAGGTTAAAAGAAGAAGCGAAACACTTATAACTGAGTCGGATTTTGGTAACAATTGGAAAACACTGTCATTATAGAGTTTTCTTTTTCTTTTTTTTTTTGGCCATAAATGTGTGTCACAATTACACCTACTTGCTGTGCAAATTCATTGTATTCAGAATAAACACATCTATGGAGAGACGTTGCTTTCCACAAACAATACAGCTGCACACTCTATAGCCCAATACGGGCCAGGTGTGTTTAATTCTTAAAGGGATTTTTTGAGTAGGAATTCATTTAAAGGAACACATATCCCCCTGAAGACTTAAAACGAGATGCTAATTGGCAAACAGTAAAAGATTTGTGGCTGGACTTGGTAGCTCCCAGGTGTGGGTATATGCACTGGTACTAATGAGGAGTAGGGTTTAGCTGGAAAAGAGCATGCGTGCTCAGCAAAACCTTCCCTGGATAAAGAAAGCTTAAAGACAAAGAAGGAAATCTGCTTCGTGAATTGAGTGGATTTAATGAACCCTGGTCTACAATATACGCTTGATCTCTTTTCTCAAAGTAATATCTCATCTTGAATGTCTAAGATAATACACTCCAGAAAAAAAAAAAGGAAAACATGAGATTAACAAGTGGCTTATCCTGGCACTTGTCACAGCATGCCTTTTTTTTTTTTTTTTTTTAATGTACAACTAGATAGAGATATAAGTTTTGCTAAACATGTTTTCATCAAAGGTTTGGCGTAAGCACTGTTATTACACATGAAGATCTTTCTTTTCAAAAATAAAAGTGCTCTGAATAGCCACTGGGTGCAAATGCAGTTCTCTGCCTGCATGCAACCTCTAATATTAAAGACATTTTACAACCTGCATTAGGCCAAAATTCTTTTTCAGTTCCTTAGGGTCAAAAAGTTTTGACTCATCAGCTTTGTTGAAACTCTTATGTTGTTACAGCAGAGTCTGCAGTATGGAAAAGAAAATGTAGGTACATAACAGGCTGGACCATGAGTCACTGAGCAATGACTTGGAATGGAGAAGGACATTTGTGCAGTCACCAAGACATTCACAATTGTAAAATAATGCCACAAATGATTATACACATTATTGTGGCGTCTTTGAGCCTACAAAATAGACTTCTGCTTCGCACTTTATTTTCTCAAGAGCATCAGTGGCAACACCCACGCACGCCCTAGTCCGGAAAGCTGGTGCAGGCTGAAAGACTCCTCGAGCCTTTAAAGTCAGCCAGAAAAGCAGCATCACGAAGCTAGGGAAATTATATCAGTCAAACTGAATATATAAATTAATAAAAATCTGCCATTGCCATTCAGTAAGATAATTTGACTTTACACATCCTGAAATAAGCTTGATGATTCTGAAGGGGTGAAATCAATTACTAGGCTTGTCATTTTGCAAAGGGAACCCTATGATCACTATAGCTATTTTCACATGGTTCTGACTGCTAAATGAAGAAAATGTGTAATTACCCTATTTTTCATTTGAATGCGATCTGCAGTACCCCCCCCCCTAAGGTTTCTAGGCGTCCCCATTTCTTGCTAGGGGTGGCAGCAATGTCTCCATATGAGACATATCTGTGTGGGTGTGCATATATCCTATAAAATAAAATATTAGCCATATCCTCGGCAGTGCAGTAAAATTACACAAATCCATCCCTGAAGTAAAAGGGAAGAAAAAAAAAACCTTTAAATGTGCTTCCACCTCTCTGCCTCGCTCCCTGTCTCCCTCATTGTGTTTGTCTGTCTCTCTTTTTATGATGGAGTTTCGCTTACTTAAAATATGCAGAATCATTGTTTGCTTGTACCCTGTTGCATCATGTTTTTTTTGCAGAAATCAGCTTAAAGCATAGGTTAACCAAATATAAATGTCCATATACTGTGGTTGTTGTGTAACCTCTGTGAACAGTGTGTGTACATCAGCCCATGCAGGTCGGTCAGCCTTCTGCAGCCCTTAGGCAGTAAGAACTCTGTCCTTGTTTGGCCAAACATGATTTTGACTTTGGCTCAGCTCCTACTTTGTCTCTGTGTGCTGATTTTGTACGATTACACAAACTGATTGATATTAAATCTGTTAAAATCCTTAAAGTTTACTGTGAGCTTTTTCATTTGGAAGGTGAAATTTCATCACAGTATCTTCTCTCTCATTCTCCCTTTATCTCTCTCAGGACCTCTGTGGTACCAGATTCTCTTAAAGGGATACTTCGTCTAATCTCACTCTGTTATTCATGATTAAAGAATGGGTTTCCCAATGGGGCAAACTGACAAAAAAAAAATAAAAATCCTTGCAAACATACCATTCATGTGGTCAGTATTCAGATCACAACGACACTCAAAGCTCCAGAGGACAAAATGAGATGCGTGTATTTGCGTGCACACATGTGCGCAAGTCCAATGTTAGTTAATTTAAATGAGCTGTGCATGGCTCTGGAAAATGATTGTATCTGTAATTTTCTTGTGGTGGTTTGGGATGATTGAGTGAAAGAAAGATGAAGAAAATGAAGGAGTGGTGGCGGAAAAGTAAATAAACCAATAAAAAAAGATGTCAAAATGAAGAGTGCAGTGGACAGAGGGAAAAATGAAAAAAACAACAAAAGACAGCAAAGAAAAAAATGCAATAGAGAGAGACAGAGTGCGAGAGAATAAGCACGTTTGAAACGTCCCATTGGTTCCCGCTGTCAGGAATGCTTGTCAACCAGGAATTAGACTGCTCCACACTGCCACTGACTGACAGTCGGCCTGCGGTCTAGGCTATACCCTGGAGTGGTTGAGGCTAAATAAGGGAAATGCCTGGAGAGAGACAGAAGGAACACACCGGGCTGAAAATCAATTTATAACACTGTCAGTCAGGGGAAGGAGGGGGCGATGGAATAGAGATAAAGAGAGAACAAGAGAAGAAGAATGAGACAGTGGGACACACATAAAAGGAAAAGGCAAAGACGAGATTTCAGAAAACAGTAAACAAATGGGACTGATCGAGAAAAGATGAGAACAGAGGGGACTCTTGCTTTGTTGAGGGAATCAAGAAGGAAGAGAAGATGAAGTGGTGAAGACGAGACATATATGGGGAAAGATACAGACGCATGCTACTGTGCTTTTATGAAGCCACTCCAGGAGACAGAACCTCTTCATATAATAAAGCGCAGTGGGGACATAATCAGCCTTAGACCATTTAATCACCACTGCTCCAAAAAAAGGTACTTGAATGCTGTGAATGCAGAGTCAGCACACATTTGCTTAGTTATTTCCTGGTGAAATAAAATGAACTTTAAAAATGTAACTATAATTACTTACCGCCTTTAAAAATCTAAAACACTGGTTTGTTACCGCTAAATTCATTACACAACACTGCATTCTGTAACTTTAAATGCAAGAAGACATTTTAATTATCCCAACTTGTCTATATTATTAAGAGTCCAGAGACGAGCAGTTTTAGCGCCTCCCCACTAGAGCAACAACTTCGAGAACAGAGGTAAACATTAAATTACAGCTGAAATTACCGTCAGACTCCACTCCTGTAAAACCGCTGCAAGGGTTTACAAGGAAGTGTGAGGGGAAGCATGGAAGTGAGACTTGCATGGCAGCAAGTTGTGCAAACACAGTGTTTTATGACTTATTAATCTAGATCTGAACAAAAGTACAGGTAAACAATATTGCACGATCTTCAATGCTTATTCAGCAGTTACAGAAAAATGAACTGGGGGATGATTTATTCAGCAGGGTCAACCCTTCAGTGTCTAAGTGTATGGGAAAATGGCCATTTAAAGCTAACAAAAGGCTGCAGCCTATATGGCTTTATTTGTCTAGTTATGTTGAGGATGAGAACTATTTGGTGAGGTGTGAGTTAAGTGAAAGCCTGGTTGCTGGTGTGATGCTAGGGTAGTGGAAGTGTAGTGTAGATGACTGATCAGCACAGCGAGAGAGCGAGAAAGAGACAGAAGAAGAGACTAGGCGGAGATGCACGGCCGATCCCTGTGGGCGAGTTGGTAGTTCAGTTTTTCTACAAAAGAGGCACTTTCTAAGCCAGTGGCACACACACACTTTCAGTTACTGTACCTGTTTGGTTTCAAACTTAAAACCAGCTTGCTGCAGTACGAGGGCATCCATTGCAGTGTAAAAGTACAAAGTATGCTTACATCTCACCCTTTGCAGGGGTAAAGGCAGCACTTTGCAACAGTTATATATAGACTCAAAGCAGAATGCGATTCTGAAATAAATCTGAAAAACACAGAATGAACGTTGAATATCTCTTGATGGTATTAAAAAGCCTTAGCAGTCAAACAAGACTTCTTCAGCAATCATATAGCCCACTTTACACCATTTAGCTCGAGAAAACCAATCTCTTTATCAGGCTCAAAACTGGCCAAATGAGATTTCTGTGGAGCACAAATGTATTCAAATTAAATGGAAACCATTAGTATTCCACACGGCTGGTGACTTGTAGAAACACAGATTTACTGTTGAGGCTATTTAAAATTGTGAAGGGCTTTTATGCCCTCCTAGAAGATTATATGTAAGTGCAATAAATAACCCAACACCCCCTCAATTCATTGTTACTTTCATCTTAATACTGTTTCACCTTAATGCTTTTTCATTTTGAATGTGATTAGCCTTCCAAAGTCGAAATGCATATTCCCAATTGACTTGTATTTGAACATTAATAGTTAATGACAGTATGTTCCAAACATATTAGTAGAAATGGTCAGAAGTCCCTGACATAGTTTTATTGTACTTAGCCTTTGTTTTCAGTTCTTTACTAGTTTAGTTTAAAGTAGTTTAGTGAAGCAAGGTAGTGCTGTGATCACTCCTATCACCTTATATTGGTGTGGAAACTCATGTGAGGAACAACATCAACATTTGGGATGATAAATTATAAATCAGTATCGGATGTGCTGACAGTAAAAGAGCATGTGCATCTTCTGCTGCAGTTGATCCAGTGATTGCATTTGTTTCAAAGTGCTCCAACACCTACTACTGACCTCCAACTATTTGGAAAGCAGGAATGGTATAAATGTACAGACTTTAAGTTTTGTTTTCTTAAAATGTGATACCGAGTAAAGTCAATGCCCTTTTCGAAGCAAATATCATATTTTTTTCAGCTGGCCCTTTTAGCCACAGTGGCTCATCTGCCTCCATTTCATCCTGTCCCTAGCATCCTCTGCATGAACTCTCTAACTCATCCATGAATCCTCTCTGTGGTCTTCTTTCCCTCCTGCTTGGCAGCTCCATATTCAACATCCTTTCTCCAATATACACACTATCCCTCCTCTGCACATGTCCAAACCATCTCAGCCTTGCCTCTCTAATTTTGTCTCCAAACCGCTCAACCCGAGCTGACTCATTTCTAATCCTGTCACTCCCAACGAAAAATCTTAGCATCTTTACTAAAAGCAAATATGACCATTTGACGGAAATCTTTGTCATCTCTGGGTGTTTACTAGGGCAGTTCCTTTACAGCATTATCTAAACTCTAATTTCAACGGTCATCATTCACTTAGAAATTGCATGGTTAGAACACAGACAGGATAAAAGTACCTAAAACTTGCATTCTTTTTAATGGCAATCAGGGGACAATACTTCTGGTTTCAAAAAGACTTTTCCCTTAAAGACGACTGTGGGAAAACTGCCATCAGACTTAAACTCTGTGAAGACTTTCCCAATCAGTTTATGGGCTCAGTTGCTACTGCCAGGTCATACTGAATAAAACATTAACTCCATTTTGCAAATTATGGTTTCAGAAAGTTTCACAAAAGAGGATTACCCAGGAAAGGTTGTTTCACAGTCAAATCTACCCCCTTGCTTCTCACATGTGGTTTCAAAACACCAAGATGGCAATGGTGTAAACGCATCGAGGCTTCAGTACAGGAATTCAAAAACAAATGGATGATGTCACAATATCTACATTCATCTTTTATTCTGTGGTCCAGAATCATCAGCCAAAGACAATCAGCACTGCTTCAAATGTTTGACATTGCCCTGAAGTAAAGTTTTAAAAAGCTTTTTTCCCCAACCTGGGAGTTACACCTCTACCTTTGTCTTTTCAGGTTCTGAATTCACCCATTAGATTTTAATTTGTGATTTAATTTGTAATTGTCATGTCTATCTTTCATAATGTTTTAGTACAATGAAGAGGAGCATCTATTTTATTAGTAGTGTGAACTGCAAATGAACATTAATATTGCCGTACAGTGATAAGCCATAATATTTGAAGTGCATGTTTCCGATTGCAGCATGCAGACTTTTATGGCGGCTGGCTAAGTAGCGGCTTAGAGAACCTGGCATTACGCAATCACACTGGAGTAAGGGAAGGGGAAAGGAACAGTAAGCGGTGAGGACAGGAGCCAGTGGGAATACGCAAACGCTCACATTCCCTGATAAATTAAGGAAAAACTGCTTTCTAAGAAAGTGGGTCAAAGAGAGTGGGCTAAGAATTTTAAGCAAAGAACTGTTTTTGGTAAATACAACCTTGAGTGTGTGCTTCTAAGTGGTGAGGCAGGGAGGGAGGGAGGGAGACAGTGAGACACTGAATGACTACTTGGCTTTCCCCCTGTAAAAATTAATACTGTATTTATTGTGTTAGTCACTGTGTTTTAAACCAGCTTATCTAATGAGCTTCTTACATGCATGCGTAGAAATGCAAACATACAGTAGACATCATATGATGTGCCAGCTTACCTAATGAGACTTAGATAAGACTTAGATAATTTAAACCTGCTTATCTAATGAACCTCTTGCATGCATGTATAAAAATGCAAACATACAGACATCATATGATGTGCTTTTATAAATCTCTTGCTGACAGGCAGGTAAATAAAAGCATAAAGAATTAATGAGACAGAGAGAAATGGGGAGAGAGCTGCTGTCTTAGGGGTTTACTATTGATTTGTGTCTGCTAAGTGTCATCATCTCCAATGTGACTAATGAGATCGTTCATGCAAACACACACTAAGAGGACAGTCTTCTCTCCCGTCCCTCCTTCTCACTAGAAAGTTGCTGTAGTCCCTGCAAAAACTGCAAGAACAAATCAACTTCAGATCAGACATCTTTCATCTCCTTTTTCTATCCATCATCTTCCATATGGCAACAGCAGGAAAGTTTATTTGAAGCCACTGCTGGACTTCCAATGGCAGTTTTCAGACATAGAAAACATAACATTAATGGCTTTATTAATTTCTTAATAAAGGGATGCCATTCATGGAGTACCTCAACAACCAATATTTTCAGCATCAACTAAAGTGTAGTGTGACCAGCCTGCTTTTTCAGACATGAAGATGGCACATTCATATGCCATCGCATTAATGGAAAAGAGTGCATGTCTGAAAGGGGCTTAGGTACCACTTAGGGGATTCATTCCCAGGATTACGATTTCATTTTCAGTTGTGAAAATATACTGTGTATACAGAGAGGTGGAGCAGAATGGGCATGGCGGCAGGCCAAACATTTCCCTCTTATTGAACGGATTTTCCTGATTTTTGTTTAGTTTATATTTGATATAAAAACAAACATTAACCATTTTTTTGTAGTTAACTACTCTGAACTAAACCACACTCCTATTAAAATATGAGAAAATAATATTTAGTGTCACGCATTGTGCCACGCATTATGAACGACGCTACAATTCATGAAACGCATCTCAATAAAAGTTAAAATCTAAAATGATACTAAAACTACAGAACAAAAATCCGTCCATCGATTTTATTCCGATAACCGATGCTGTTGCCGCATTTATGCTTGTGCAGGTGGATTTGCGTGTGTTAATTACCTTTTGGTCATGTCCCAGTGTTTTATATGCAGTGCAGGCCAACAGAAACATAAAAAGGAGGACCTTTTTCCCCTCCTGGATCCTACTATTTGCTGTGGTCAGTTTTTTAATAGGCGCAAACACATTTGTCTCTATAGTTTTGCTTCTATGTACAGACTTGGGGGAAGTACCCGGAAATGCACGCAAGGAAATGACTGTTTCTCGGTAGGTGTGCTTCAGATTACGTTGTAAAACTTCAGAAATATCTAACGATATTAGACCTTAATAAAAATATCAGACCAAGATTAACAGAGTCATGGCATTTTTCTAGGAGGATGTCAAGGCTGCAGCTCTATCTGGTGGCAGATGGCTGCCTCACATTTAGGACAACCATTTACGGCACCGGCATCAATTAAAATCTTAATTAAGCTAACCGACTGGTACCAACTAGTGACAATAGTGCCGATTAGTTCGTCTAGTCGACTAGTAGTGCACATCCCTATTAAACACTGAGTGTTGTGTTAGGTGTGCCATATCCTCTGCAATTGTGGCATTTTGATTTGATTATGAATTTTTTTTTTTATAACAATTACAGTTCTTAAGTACATAGGATTCAACTCTAAATTATAGTGGAACTCAAAGGAATGGCAGGACTATATATAAGGCAATCAAAGAGTTAAATGCTCCTTGTTTTTGCTTTATACTGGGTATTTTCTACAAATCTATAACTCTGGCTCATCAGTAACAAAGTATCTGCCCATTTTCTTAACTTTAGGAACTCCTTACTGGAGCCTAGCTCAACTGACAATAAGCAAGAGGCACCGTAAAGCTTGAACAGGCTGCTGGTCCATCAAAGAGGGCTAACACAGACACACAACCACACAGTCATCCACAAATACACTCATTACAATCATGATAACCCCTTAAGATATCAACAAATACAATAAAAAAAAAAGGTTAGCAAAACATCTCAAAATAGGTGAATCATTATTAGCCATTCATAGACATTACACAGACATGAAGTTTGACATTGACTCTTCTTTCAAGAGAGATATCATAAAATGCATGCAGTCTCATATCCCTTTATGACTACCTTCATTGTTGTCATCTTCATGAACTGGCTCAAGGAAAATAGTAGGTGGGGAATCCAGGCAAGGCATATATACTGTATAACCCCAATTCACAAAAAAGTTGAGATGCTGTGTAAAACGTAAATAAAAACAGAATGCAACCCATCATTGATTTTCAATAGAACATATAAAAAATATTAACTGAGACATTCTACTATTAAGAAACGTTTTGCAACTGATGAGGTTAATTGACAATAGGTCAGTAACATGACTGGATATAAAGAGAGCATCTTAGAGAGTTTCTCAAAAGTAAAGATGGCCAGAGGTTAACCAATCTGCCAAAAAAAAAATGCATCTACAAATTGTGGAACAATTTCAGAATAATGTTCCTCAAAGTAAAATTGCAAAGACTTTGAATGTATCATTATCTACAGTACATAATCTCATCAAAACATTCACAGAAACTGAAGTAATCTCTGTGGACAAGAGACAAGGATGAAAATCAATACTGCAAGAGCCCTGATGCTGAACTGGCCAGCCTCCAGTCCAGACCTTTCACCTATTGAAAATATTTAGTGCATAATGAAAAAAAAATACAACAGAGACTGTTAAGCTGCTAGAATCTTATATCAGACAAGAATGGGACAACATTCCTCTCCCAAAAGACCAGCAGCTGGTCTCCTCAGTTCCCAGACATTTATGGTCTGTTGTTAAAAGAAGAGGGGTTTGCTACACAACCTTCTGAGACATGTTGCAGCTGTAAAATTAAACAAATGAGACAATATTTTTTTCATGAACTATTAAAACGTCTCAGTTTCAAGATTTGATATGCTTTCTGTGTTCTGTTGTGAATTAATTAGGGTTTTATGAGATTTGCAAATCACTGCATTCTGCTTTTATTGACATTTTACACTGTGTCCCAACTTTTTTACCTCACCCACCAACAGGTGGAGGGAGGTTATGTTTTCTGTCTTGTTGGTCTGTCTGTCTATTTGCCTCTTAATAGGATAACAAAAGAATTTATGAATGGATTTTGATGAAAATTTCTTTGTTGGGAGTGGTACAAGGAACAGATGATTATTGGTAATCTGGATAACGAGCTGGATCCAGGATTTTGTAAATGTAGTCTTTAAGCGGTAAAGTATGCGCTCTACTGAATGCTCTTCTAGTTTAGAATTGGGGTTGTATAAGTGGAAATGGTGTCATTTTACCGTTTTCGTTTTTGAAAAGTAATGCATTTCAAAAACAATCACCGCTTACACAGAAACGCAAGATGTTGAAAACACCTCCACAGAGTGGAGTGTGGAAATCTGACGAACCTCCCATGTCGGCCAGGTACCCTCCAAAGTAGGATAGGGTGTCCTCGAAGACAGTGAGAGGGTTGACACAGTTATGTTCATACAAAGGCTTGAGATGTTGAGACTGGCAATCCTGTGTTGAATTCACACTGTTTTCCTCAGGCTCTCTTTCACATGCATACTTCTCTTTCTCACTATGCTGTTGTGAAACAAAACATTTCTTAAGTGAAAGGAGTCTCAAGTCGTAGTTGAATGATCATCAGTTAAATAAGAGAAGGGGGTTCATGCACACATTTATGTAGCAATAAATGTAACAAATTTAAACCGTTTTAGTTCCACATACATTGGGTTCGAAAAAATCATTTAAAAGGCTGCAGGTTGTTGTATGGTCACTGAATCATAAGGCTCAAACTTGTCTTGTATGAGACTGCTACTTCAAGCAACACCGTTTGGATTCACCTAGCCAACTCTCAACAGCAAAAATGCATCACAAATCACTGCAAGGACATATTCACATGAATATTCATTGAACACTTCTTGTCAAAATGAGCCCTTGTGATTTCTTTTTTTATTTTTATTTTTGAGTGTGTGTGTGTGTGTGTGTGTGTGTGTGTGTGTGTGTGTGTTTGTCTGTGGTTTTTGTTAGAATCTTTATTAGTCCAACCCAGGGGCAAGCACATGGTACACCAGCTTCATGACTCCTTATTTGTATTGATGCCAGTGTCAAGGGACACATTTCAACCTCTGTTTGATTTGCTGTTCCAGCCCTTGTTGAGTTACTGACATTGATAACGAGGCATACACTTTATTGTTTGGTGATCTGATAAAATATTTTTACAACTCTAAGATGTTGCAGATTTCCTGATTATTAGCAATCCAGCTTCTCTTTTCATCAGGATCTATTAGTGAATCATTTCAGTACCAGACGACTTGGGAAACAAAATTTGTGCAAAATTGACAGTAAAAAGCCCTTAAGCCAATCTAAGTGGACTATCTCAACACAAGTAAAAGCGACATGCACGTGAATTATGACCTATGCACTCCTTCAGGCTATAATATTAATTTCAGAAAACTGAAAAAAAATAATTGGCCTTTACACAAAGAAACTTAGGCTATGTTCACGGCATAGTATTGTCTAGACTTTAATAGATTCTTCAAAGTAAAAGCATTGGTGCACCCATTGCCAATGAGTACTACCTCAGAATCCTTTAGTAAGATATTAAAGTCTAATACAGCTATGGCGAGACATGCAATCTCATTCAACCACTCTAAAACTTTTTAGTCATATGCTGAAAAGATGAGAGAGGAAAAATTTAACTCCCTTCAGATTCTGCAGAGAAACTAAATTTATCCTTCAACTTTCATGCATTTTAGTAAGGCAAAAGTAGTGTAGAATCTAGAGTTAATATAAATCCTGTGTATTGTGCCATTATAATAGATGGGGAATAGTGGTTCAACATAATGTTTAATACATATATGGAAGTGCTAAAGCATGTCGACTGGTATTTGAGGGCCAGACTTGACTTTTTCCAGGTAGTGTCCATAAAATCCACAGGACTCTGCACATTCTAACCTGGTAGGTGACTCATAACTAGCTTTGTCAAAGGGGTGGTCTTATTTGCACAGACTGATATATTTCAAATGTTTGTTTCTTTTAATTTTGAGGATTATAACTGACAACTAATGAAAACCCCAAATTCAGTATCTCAGAAAATTAGAATATTGTGAAAAAGTTCAATATTGAAGACACCTGGTGCCACACTCCAAATCAAGCTAAGGCCTTTAAATGGTCTCTCAGTCTAATTCTGTAGGTTGCACAATCATGGGGAAGACTGCTGACTTGACAGTTATCCAAAAGGCGACCACTGACACCTTGCACAAAGAGGGCAAGACACAAAAGGTCATTGCTAAAGAGGCTGGCTGTTCACAGAGCTCTGTGTCCAAGCACATTAATAGAGAGGCGAAGGGAAGGAAAAGATGTGGTAGAAAAACATGTACAAGCAATAGGGATAACCACACCCTGGAGAGGATTGTGAAACAAAAACCATTCAAAAATGTGAGGGAGATTCACAAAGAGTGGACTGCAGCTGAAGTCAGTGCTTCAAGAACCACCACATACAGACGTATGCAAGACATGGGTTTCAGCTGTCGCAGTCCTTGTGTCAAGCCACTCTTGAACAAGAGATGGCATCAGAAGCGTCTCGCCTGGGCTAAAGACAAAAAGGACTGAACTGCTGCTGAGTGCTCCAAAGTTATGTTCTCTGATCAAAGTCAATTTAGAATTTCATTTGGAAATCAAGGTCCCAGAGTCTGGAGGAAGAGAGGAGAGGCACAGATTCCACATTGTTTGAGGTCCAGTGTAAAGTTTCCACAGTCAGTGATGGTTTGGGGTGCCACGTCATCTGCTAGTGTTGGCCCACTGTGTTTTCTGAGGTCCAAGGTCAACGCAGCCATCTACCAGGAAGTTTTAGAGCATTTCATGCTTCCCACTGCTGACCAACTCTATGGAGATGCAGATTTCATTTTTCAAAAGGGACTTGGCACCTTCACACAGTGCCAAAGCTACCAGTACCTGGTTTTAAGGATCATGGTATCCCTGTTCTTAATTGGCCAGCAAACTCGCCTGACCTTAACCCCATAGATTTTCTATGGGGTATTGTGAAGAGGAAGATGTGATATGCCAGACCCAACAATTCAGAAGAGCTGAAGGCCACTCTCAGAGCAACCTGGGCTCTCATAACACCTGAGCAGTGCCACAGACTGATTGACTCCATGCCACACCATATTGCTGCAGTAATCCAGGCAAAAGGAGCCCCGACTAAGTATTGAGTGCTGTACATGCTCATACTTTTCATGTTCATACTTTTCAGTTGGCCAACATTTCTAAAAATCCTTTTTTTGTATTGGCCTTAAATAATATTCTAATTTTCTGACATACTGAATTTGGGGTTTTCATTAGTTGTCAGTTATAATCATCAAAATTAAAAGAAATAAACATTTGAAATTGTGTGTAATGAATGAATATAATATATAAGTTTCACTTTTTGAATGAAATTACTGAAATAAATCATCTTTTTCATGATATTCTAATTTTATGACCAGCACCTGTATCTGGTGTTCACAGTTGCATGATGTTTGACTGACTACCAATTTAGATATTTGCTTCCTAGCTTGTAGTTAGACAAACAACTACTAACAGCCCTGTGTTTGAAACAATGAATACCACTCTGGATATAAAAGAGAAAAAAATGGTATGCTCACTAAAGTGATATATGAAATCGTTATAATTTATAGAGTGTAATAATATGACTTGGATGTTGAGCAAGCAAGCAAAAACAGGGGTTGATGTGTGTCTGGGAGGAAGAGCAGTTGTAAACATTACTTGTTAATGCAAATATCTAATGAGCCTCAGGTTCTGTTGCAATAATGGTAGGGTCAAGAATCAACCAATCATCTGGGCACAACTCAATTCCTGAAAAATGTAATGCTGGTTCTGATAGAAAGGTGTCAGAATACCCAGTGCATTGCAGTTTGACGCGTATGGGGCCACATAGCCTCAGACCAGTCAGGGTGCCCATGCTGACCCCTGTCCACCAAAGAGAAAACCAGCAATGGGCATGTGAGCATCAGAACTGGACCACTGGGCTGATGAATCACATTTTCTTTTACACCATGTAGATGGCTGGGTGCATGTGTATCATTTTGTTGGAGAACATCTGGCACCAGGATACACTATGGGAAGAAGGCAAGCAGGCAGAGGCAGTGTGATGCTTTGGGCAATGTTCTGCTAGGAAACCTTGGCTCCTGCCATCCATGTGGATGTTACTTTGACACGCACCACCTACATAAGCATCGTTGCAGCCCATGTACACCCTTTCATGGAAACTGTATTCCCTGGTGGGAGTGGCTTTTTTCAGCAGGATAATGTACCCTGTCACCAAGCAAAAATGGTTCAGGAATGGTTTGAGGAGCACAAGAAGTTTGGACCTCCAATTATCATGAAAGTAATTCCCAGAAAATTCAAATTCTCCAAATTGAGATATCTCCCTAATGAATCTACAGTGTTAGCAACGTAGAGTTAGGCAGATATTTTGTGAGTTTTATTTTATATCATTTTTGCTACATCAGTTTGTTTGTTTTTTAAATTTATTGCTTGAAAATGTATTGTGCAATTTATTTAGGTTTTTAGGGGGAAAGAAATTAAACTGATGCAAATGGAGAGCGTAACATCACATTCACAGGGCAATGATGAAATGAGCAAATCAAACTTCTGTGAAATCAAACTGTCCACTTAGGAAGCAACACTGATTGACAATCAATTTCACATGCTGTTGTGCAAATGGAATAGACAACAGGTGGAAATTATTGGCAATTAGTAAGACACACTCAATAAAGGAGTGGTTCTGCAGGTGGGGACCACAGACCACTTCTCAGTACCTCTGCTTTCTGGCTGATGTTTTGGTCACTTTTGAATGTTGGTGGTGCTTTCACACTCGTGGTAGCATGAGACGGACTCTACAACCCACACAAGTGGCTCAGGTAGTGCAGCTCATCCAGGATGGCACATCAATGCAAGCTGTGGCAAGAAGGTTTGCTGTGTCTGTCAGCGTAGTGTCCAGAGGCTTGAGGTGCTACCAGGAGACAGGCCAGTACACCAGGAGACGTGGAGGAGGCCGTAAGAGGGCAACAACCCAGCAGCAGGACCGCTACCTCCGCCTTTGTGCAAGGAGGAACAGGAGGAGCACTGCCAGAGCCCTGCAAAATGACCTCCAGCAGGCCACAAATGTGCATGTGTCAGCACAAACGGTTAGAAACCGTCTCCATGAGGATGGTATGAGGGCCCGACGTCCATAGATGGGGGTTGTGACAGGGTCTGGAGACGCCGTGGAGAGCGATCTGTTGCCTGCAACATCCTTCAGCATGACCGGTTTGGCAGTGGGTCAGTAATGGTGTGGGGTGGAATTTCTTTGGAGGGCCGCATGGCCCTCCATGTGCTTGCCAGAGGTAGCATGACTGCCATTAGGTACCGAGATGAGATCCTCAGACCCCTTGTGAGACCATATGCTGGTGTGGTTGGCCCTGGGTTCCTCCTAATGCAGGACAATGCTAGACCTCATGTGGCATGAGTGTGTCAGCAGTTCCTACAAGATGAAGGCATTGAAGCTATGGACTGGCCCGCCCGTTCTCCAGACCTGCATCCGATTGAGCACATCTGGGACATCATGTCTCGCTCCATCCACCAACGTCATGTTGCACCACAGACTGTCCAGGAGTTGGCGGATGCTTTAGTCCAGGTCTGGGAGGAGATCCCTCAGGAGACCATCCACCACCTCATCAGGAGCATGCCCAGGCATTGTAGGGAGTTCATACAGGCACGTGGAGGCCACACACAATACTGAGTCTCATTTTGACTTGTTTTAAGGACATTACATCAAAGTTGGATCAGCCTGTAGTGTGTTTAATTTTGTGTGTAACTCCAAATTCAGGCCTCCATTGGTTAATAAATTGGATTTCCATTGATGATTTTTGTGTGATTTTGTTGTCAGCACATTCAACTTTGTATTCAATGAGAATATTTCATTCATTCAGATCTAGGATGTGTTATTTGAGTGTTCCCTTTATTTTTTTGAGCAGTGTATATGAAAATCAAAAGAATTGGAATTTATAATAAATCTTTTTTTTTAAAACATATACATGTCAGTAATTGCTGTATGTGTGACAATGTTCACGCCAAATGTCGTTCAGATTGGCCCACCCGCTATGGAGAAGATAGGGTACATAGAGACATATCTACATATACACACTACAATCATTATAGTAAGATGATCATTTCAAGCAAAACTTCAACTGGAAAAGGGTAAAAACCTAGTTTTACTTTATATTCAAAATTCTTTTCTACTGGAAAGTTATATAAGTGAATTGTTGGTCCCATATCATGTCTTTGTGGGCTCATAAAATTTGGCTTGAGACCAAATTAGTTGTCTGTAGGGCTTACAGCTGTGTCTTCTTGCCATATGACAGCAAAATTGCCACTGGTGCCATCATAGTGTCTTAGGAATTATCATTATCCACTCTCTATGAGCATTTATCTATGGTTGACATCATTGCCACATTCTGAACCCACTGTGTAGCTTAAGGAGAAATTCAGAAACTAAACCTATGCTGTAAAATGCTACAGCAACAGCACCTTTGACTGTCCCTTTAAGCACCTTATTTCCTACATCTGACTAAAATAAAATAAATTAATGAACAATGATAGAAAATTCAACATAATTAATGTGACCTGCCTCCTTCTTCAGAGTCTCTGCGTTTAATAGTCACAAAAATGTGAAATAAATTTCTATGCAAAATGAACAGAGTCTCCTAAAATAACAATGGCCAAATATGGATGCGAGTGAAGTGCATTAAAATGAAAATGCTAAAATAAAACATCAAAAATTAAGGCCAGCAACATATCTCTGCAAACAGAACACTGGTACAAGACTGAGGTTAGGACACTTTGTACTTAACAACAAAAAACACATTTGATGCCAAGTTAACAGCATTGAACATCTGCTGCAATTACAAAACACTGCAGCAAATGGTGGAACTCTGTTTCTGACAACCATAATCCTCTCTAATGTAACCATTGTCCAATTACTTCTTAGATTGTCTCTTAGATTGTCATGCACAGAGGAGAAAACACATTCATATCGATGGCCACAGCATGTTAAACAATGCTGACATTGAAGTCAAACTGAATAGGGATTCAGTATTGCTCTAGAGGGCAGTTTAGCAGGGCCCATGGAGGCTCTAACTGAGATGCAAATTCCCGCACTGCCTACAATCTGCTTCTATATTCCAGAAATATGGAGGAAAAAATTTTATTTTTTTTTGTAATCCTCAACCTCTTTTCAGCAGTTGCTGTTTGAGACAGGCATTTCCATTATCTTCTGATATTTGGGTCTATTTCTGAGAAATCTTTCTTGGCAACTTAAAAGTGTAATTAGGCCACACTACTGCTTTCCATAATCCCCCCCCCCTGCCCCCCAGATTTATATTTGGTGTTGTTCTTGCTCAAACCTGGCAATCATTTGAAAGCCCTAAAAAGAATGCTGGGGGTTTCCAAAACTGTGAAAGTATCTCCAGCAGGATTGCCATATTGGAAAGAAGCACAATTATGACATTTTGAACACAATTATAAAAAAAAAGAAAAAAAGATAAAGACCATTTTGAATATCATGATAGCACAAATTGTACCTGATTTTATCATTCTTTCTTTTTTCTGATTATTTTATATGAACTAATAAAGGAGGTAATCTATAGAATATTCAGAAATAAAAATAGATCAGTTCATGTCCATTATGAGTTTAACATATAAATTCTCACTGTGATCTCTGAGGCACAAATTCAGATCTGCCAATCTTTTTTAAGTACATCCCTACTGTACTTTAACAGCTGACATACTGACCTTATACTTGCAACCTACATTTCTATAAATCATTATTTGGGCTAACAAGATGACAACTGAGCTGTGGTTGCAGACAGCAAAAATACTTTTAATTGAGGGGGCCGATCTGTCGAGACTATATCGGCACCATTCGCATACTGTACGTGGGTAAAACCAACTCATTGCAACTTTGATTGATCAAAAGCAGTCAAGACTTGAAATTGATTATTTCAATGATTAATTCACAAGACTGAACCCCCTGACTGTTGAGGGTATATTGTGACAGTGATATGGTTAATGAGTAGAGTGCAGTGACATAAAATGAACAATTTGCTGGCGTGGATCAAATTTAGTTACCTCAGGAACCTCTGCCTTGGGAAGCTCATTAAGAACTCAGAGAAGTATTCAACAATATTGATCTCTGTTGGGAAATTATGTATTTACCTCAGATCCTCCAGTGTAGAAAATAGATTCATCCAATGAGAAATGCTAACCCATTCAGTTATTTTGAACTCAAGATTCACATCAGTGGGGCCACAAACACCTGAGGAGTAGAGAAAGTTTTGAAGTTGCATGCTTGCTTTAAAATGCTAATCTAGGGATTTGTCAATGCACTTCAATTAAGAACAGTTTACACTGTAGTGTCAGGGGCAGGATACCTTCATTTATAGTTTTGATTTTTTAAGAATGGGGGGTTTAAAAATGATTACCTTGCACAGACCCAGTACGGTATTTTGTTGAGTCCTTAACTAAAGGAGTTATTTGATTACTATGATGACTCTAATTTCAAATTTGAAAAAAGATAATTGAAAAGTTTTTCTATAATCTATAGTTCTATAGAGAACATTTTTGATAGGTTCATTTGCGGGTAAGAAGAGTTTTATGTGTAAAATTGTTGAAGTGACCCTTTAAAATGAAAGAGTTTTCTACTTTGCGGATAAACTGTTCTGTAATTACCTCTATGTTGATGGTTAGGTTGAAGTATACTAAACTATATAGTGCTGCACCGAGCCCAAATCCAGCCATACAGTGCTCCAATAACACAAAAATATCTACATAAACAATAATGAAATGCAAATGCCAACCCTGAACCCTAAACAAGACCCAAATCCCAACATATGGTATGGGGTAAGCATATGTAACACAAAGAGATAAAACAATTAGTCAATAAATTGTTAATCTCTTCCACAATGTGTCTTTTGTCCCGTCTCTCTCCCCTCAGCCCCAACTGGTGGCGGCAGATGACTGCCACTCCCTGAGCCTGGTTCTGCCGGAGGCTTCTTCCTGTTAAAAGGGAGTTTTTTCTTCCCATTTTCGCCAAATGCTTGCTCATAGGGGGTTGTTTTGACTGTTGGGTTTTCTCTGTAATTATTGCAGCATCTTTACCTTAAATATAAAGTACCTTGAGGCAACAGTTTGTTGTGATGTGGTGCTATATAAACAAAATTGAATTGAATTAAATTGATGATTTGGCAAAAAGAAAATGAACACACCATTTACAGTGTATAACAAATTTATTGTACCATCTGTCATAAAAACAAGAAAACACAAATATTTTATAAATCTGTCAAAAGTTTGTTTAAAACAAAAAATATATTTTTTTATTTATCAGGCAAAATAAACTGAATTTATGCTTATATACCCAATTTTGAGCTGGCACACCAGACTTCTCTGGGAAATCAGAAATTACTCAAGCATAACATTCAACCAGTAAAACAATATTTTTGTACAGCAATGCAAATAAATAACAAGTAATTTGATATCTTATTAAAAAATAATAAAGTGATTTAAATTAACAAAAACAAAATCAAAACTATAACAAAAAATATTTTGGTTAAAGACCTTTCACACAATGGTGGATTAGCCATTACAGAAACAAAAAAAAATTAATTTAGGTAATTACCAGTACTGTTAATTTAGGGCAGTGGTGGCATAAACCTTACAGTGGGTGGTGGTTTATAAATTTGTTAAGCACTATAGGCTAGTGATGACTTCAGACCTTTTAGAGCAAAGATGATTTGCAGGTTTTATCTTCTTTTTCTACTTTTAGTAAATACATAAATAACATAAAAAGACACAATTTGATATTATTTTAATTTAATTTAACAAATCATTATATGAACAAATCAAAGAAGAATTGTGAAGAACAAAATCAGGACCTTAGACATGCCCACTACAATAAATAAATAAATAAGTAAATAAATGCATGATAATAATAATTATAATTATAATAATCCACCGATAGTGTTTGGGCAGCTTTTCAGGAACATACAAAAAAACTGCTCAGTTGGACTTCCATTAATTGAAGTGATTTTACTGTTTGCGTAAAGAAAAAAAATCACAATGATTGGAATCTAGGAAAGCTAAGCAGATGAACACATAATGACACTTGGGTTTGAATTTAATAAGGAAGATCTGAAATCACATCCACATTCTTTCCCAGGTGGTTTGCCATTTCCCTTTTTGACATCACCTCCACTTTCCCACACTTCAAACTCAATGCTGACCTCATCTCTTCTAGTCCAGTCATCTTTCTGCCTGCCTTCCTTGAGACAATCAGCTTCCACTCAGCGTGCCTCAAATATCACTGCTTATCTGTCATTTTCTCTTCCAGATTCATTCATGCAACCCACCACCTGCCCTTCACCACCTAAGAGCTCCTTCCAAGCCTCCATCTTGGTCTCCACACCACTAGCGTCTAGACTCCAAGGGGTCCTGCCTAATTCCTATCTCTACTGGGATTCCCTTCAGCTTCAATGGGCCATCGGAGTCTAATTGCCAAACAACTATTTGAATTATCAATAAATCTTGTTCAATTTCTCCTAATGATCTCTCCTTATTGAATTACAGGAGTGTCTCCTTTTTAAAACTAAAGTTGATGGCTCAGTGTCTTTTCTAAAACAGTAAAGTTTTAGAGTTTGTTACTTTAACTGTCACGACTGTTTAATCTAAATAGAAAGAATAAGCCCACGCTGTGACATCAGTTCCATAACTCTCTCTTCATTTTACGTACACACACACACACACACATGCACGTACCCACAGAGTGTCTCTCATCCCTCTTAAGTCTTTCTCACTCTCTCTTCTTCCTACTTTCCTCGCTTATTTTTCTTCCTTACCTCCCTTACTGTCTGGTAACCTTAGCAACAGGGAGGAGGTTGGGCTGCCAAGTGGGAGTGCAAAAAAAGCTAAGTGATACAAAGATTAAGGAAAGAATTGGGGGAGAAATTTTTATAGAAAACAAAACAAAAAATTAGGGCAGAGGGAAAGAAAAGTGGTGAGAAGTTTTTTATTGTTAAATATAAAAGAGAGATCATACAGGAAGAAGAAATGTGTCACACAAAGGTAAGAGTATGAGAAAGACAGTGGGTGTGAAGAGTAAACAAGTAGTTTAATTTTGGTGCTGTAGAAGTAGACATGGTTAAGTGTGCTTGACCCAATCAAGGTGTCCACTGGTGTTGTTGCCTAGAGACACCAGAAGAGGCAATAATCTTTCCAGCATGTCCTGAGTCTACCTCAGGACCTCCTCCCAGTGGGGCATGCCTGGAAAACCTCACCTAAGAAAAAAATTCTATCCTATCCAGTAGGCATCCCAGTCAGATACCCAAACCACCTTGAATGGCTCCTTCCAATGTGGAGGAGTAGCAGCTCTACTCTGAGCCCCTCTTAAATGACTCCACTCTTCACCCTATCCTATAACTAAAGGAGAGGCCAGCCCCCCTTCAGAGGAAACTCATTTCAGCCACATGTATCTGCGATCTCGTTCTTCCAGTCACAGCCCAAAGTTTATTACCATAGGTGAGGGTAGGGATGCAAATCAACCAGTAAATTGACAGCATTGCTTTTATGCTCAGCTCTCTCTTCACCATGACAGACCAGTACAGTGTCTGCATCACTGCAGTCACGACTGCAATCCTTCGGTCAATCTCCTGCTCTCCTCTCCGTTCACTCGTGAACCCAGAGATAATCTCCTCCACTTGGGCCAAAAACTCCACCCTTTTCTGGGAGAGGACCATGGCCTCACACCTAGAGGTGATATTTCTCAGACCTGCCACTTCACCCTTGGTTGCCAACCACTTCAGTGTGGGCTGGAGGCCACCACCTGAAGAAGCCAACAGGACCACATCATCAGCAAAAAGCAGAGATAAGATTATGAGGCCACCAAGTCGGAAACCTTCTGCCACTTGGCTATGCCTAGAAATTATGAACATAAAAATTATGAACCAAATCTGTGACAAAAGGCAAGCCTAGCAAGTCCAACACCCACCAAAAACGAGTCTGACTTATTGCTATCAATGCAGACCAAGCTCTTGCTGCAGTTGTAAAGGAACTAAATGGCCTACAAAAATGTGTCAGACACCCCCATACTGCCACAGAACCCCCTACCAAGGGACGCGGACAAATGCCTTCTCCAGGTCCATAAAACACATGCAAACTGGATGGGCAAACTCCCATGCATGCTTTCAAGATATCCTTGAAAGAATTAAGAGCTGGTCCAGTATTCTGCGACCAGGACAAAAAACACATTGTTCCTCCTAAATGGACAAACTAATGGACAAACTCTCCATTCCAGTACCTGGGCATAGACCTTCCCGAGGAGGCTGAGGAGTGTGATCCCCCTATAGTTGGAGCACACCAGCTGGTCCCCCTTCTTGAAGATGGGAACCACCATCTCAGTCTGCCAGTCCAGAGGCACCGTCCCAGATTGCCACGCGACGTTGCAGAGGCACGTCAACCAAGGCAGCCCTACAACATCCAGAGACTTCAGGAACTCAGGGGCGAATCTCATCCACCCCAGGGGCCCTGCCTCTAAGGAGTTGTTTAACTACCTCAGTTACCTCACCCCCACTGATGGGCAAGTCATCCCCTTTGTCCTCAGACTGCTTTCTCCAAAGGTGTGTCAGTGGGATTCAGGAGGTCCTCAATTTATTCCTTCCACTGCACTATATCCTCAGTTGAAATCAGCAGTGCTCCACCTGCACCGTACACTGTGGGAATAGAGCCCCACTTTCCCCTTTTGAGGCTTTTGGACAGCTTTCAAGTGATTCTGGCAAACCCTTATGACACTCTCTGGGGTGTACATGTCATATGTTTGTCATATTATTTTGTTGTTATTTTTGTTTGTTTGTTTTTGGGGGGGGAGTACCAAAAAAAGTCACATTCTATTACAGTCTTACGTATTGTCAAATGTGATGTGATTACTGTAATCCATAGTACATTTAAGTAAAAAGTGTGCATAACTAATTGAAGGTTTGCTTGAAGTACCTGCATATCTCTACCTGAACTTATGCAGATTTTCCAATGCAGGGACATTTTTACTCAGCTCTCAGCCCAAATTAAACAATATTCCCTTGCTCCCTTGTGGGTTTTTTTTCTTTCTTTTCTTAAGGACCTCAGTAAAACATTGATTTTATTTTGTAAATGATGAATGACTTGATGAAATAGCCTGACTGAACGCATTGTTGGTCTGGCCAAAGAATGGCAGACATCACAGACACCTTCAAAAAGCCTTTTCTCCCTCTCGCTTGCAGACCCCCCCCCGACACACACGAACACAATGAGTTTTACAAAGACGCACAGCTCTAACAACAAAAAATCTGTACGTACACAAACCATTTATAATCTAGTTCTGCCAGAAATTAAATTTTCTATGTACTGATTCCTTTTAAACTTGAAATTCTATTTATTAAAATTATACACAGTTTAGCCTATCTTATTTAACTTAAATTTTCATTTCAACTTACAAAATTACAAAGTTTCCATTTTAGACAAAAGTTCACAAAATCCTGGCAGAACCTCTAAATATTTAACAGTTTGCATACTCAGTAGCTGTTCAAAGACATTGGGGAACACCACTGAAGCAATAACTCTTTGTGTTCTTATTAAGCTATAATATCAGTCTAGCTTTGTTTGCCAAGAGTCAAAGTTAAGCATTTCACCACCACACACTCTCTTTTCTTCTCTACTTGGTTCACATGGGCCCTTAGAAGATTCAGACAACAAATAAACACATGAAAGGTTTTCAGTGTTTTCTCTCATTGGTTTTCTTGTTCTCAGCTGGAATGCACTTTGTATCCATAACAAGTGTATCATTTAGAATTAAACTTTTATAGTTTTTGGGACACCATATCATGAAAATTTCATGTTAGTACTTTCATGCACAATGAAGCAAATGCAAAGTGATTTCTATCCACTTTTGGTGTTGTTTGTAGACGGGAGTTTCCAAAACTTGCACAATATTGCAAGTTTGGTCAAATTCTTTATGACATCTCCAACCGCTGTTTTCAAGGTAGAAGTACACAAACTAGAAAAATACATGTTCGTGCATGCACACACACACACACACACACACAACATAAAAGATTCAATGGCTCCCCCATCCCAGGGATCCAGTTTTAAGTAATGATTGCATAACAAAGATAATATGACATCCACTGGCTTGGGCTTTTCTGTGCCGAATTCTGTAATGTCTGGATGGACAGAAGAATGGAAGTATAGATGTATCTTTAAACAGCCCAGTAGCTTAAACTAGATTAAACATTAATATGCAATTATTACCTCGAAACTACAACTCATGATACAAACTATTTGAGCTGTCATCAGCGAGAGGCATTTAAACTGACCAATTGTACATGGTATTTTTTTTTGTGTGTTTGTTTTGGCGGAGCATAATTGCTTTGATAATGTTTAATGAAAAGAAAATGCCAAACTACATGCAATTCTGGATTTTTTCATCCATCCTTCTGCTACCTAATTGTGTCTCTCACATCTTCATCTCCATCAGTTCCATTTTTACTGTAGAAATGTCATCTTGGGTATAACTTTCCGCGCATTGGTTGAGTTTCTCTTCTTTTTTGATCATGCCAGTCATATGCACTGTCAATGCCAGTGCATATGTTTGATTCAGAATGTGAATCTTGCCTGTATGTATATGTGTGTGTCCATTTATGTGTGTGTGTCCAGTAAGAGAAGGAAGGTTGCCCCTGATATTGGTAATGTGGCACTTTGCCAATCTCATTAGCTTAGCATGCAGTGGGCAGCCTGCCCGGACAGACACTATGTGTGTATCCATGTGCACGTGCATGTGTTTGTGTGTCTGTGTCTGGGAGCATCAGGGCCAGTAAATGCCACCACTCTGGCTGATGGTTCCAATAATGGTATTAGAAAAAGAGAGAAAGCGAGAGCAAGAAAACAGTGTGTAAGACGGCGCATATGCGCGTCTGTGTGAGAGCGAGAGATAGTGGATAAAAAAGTGCAGCGTGTTGACAGAAGCACAAAGAAAGAATTTTTCTTGTTTTGTTTTTTTTTTTAAATGGGGCAACATCTGAGCAATATGTACAGTGGGGTTAATCTCCTCTTCAACCCACAGCGTGCGTTTGTGTGTGTATGTTTTTTGAGTGCTGATGTGCAAACCAAAAAGTTTATGGGTAATTATCATATTGTTACACTTGTTGTTGATTATTAATAAACCAAAGTGCCTGACACCAGAACCACAGTGTGTACCTGAGGGTCCATGTGTCTGTGTGTGAATGGTATTGTGTGTTCTTTATATAACTCAGAAAGAGATGAATGGGTGGGTGTTTCCCCTGTGTGTGTTTTAACTAGTAACATGTCATGCAATTAAGGTTCAAGCATTAAAAACACTACTTGTGACTGTTTTGGATGGCTAATGGTCTGTGTGTCAGGCAGACTTTTTTGACGTGTGCTGTGCTCTCTTTTGTATTTCTATGTTTCTCTTTTCTACCCTATAAAAGCTTGGATGGAAAACTGTTATTTGAACCATTTTTAGTCATCTTGGGAAGTGGAAGGTGGGATAATTTTCAGTCACTACAGTTGATGTTCACAGCCAGGGGCATTTTAATTAACCAAAAAATGGCAGAGAATGGGAGATGTGACATCAAAAGAGAGTAAAGGTGAGTAAATCTGCCTGCTGATGTGCACATGGAATATTTTAGTGAATGGGTCCAGGATTGCTTATCATGAAAAGTTAACTCCTCCCTCTGTTTGATTCATCTCTTCACTCTTTCACCTCTCCATCCAGGAGTTTAACATTGCTCCTTCTGTGCATACGCCCATCATTCTCCCCTTCTTTTTTTAAATAAAAAAAAAACTTCATTCATCCATCCAGGAGACAGATGCATTCATTGAAATCACTTGAAGCCAAGGAGGATTTGGACTGGGGCCGAGTGTAATGCAATGAAGGTAATGCCATATGGGAGGGGATCATGGTGTAATTGAGTGTTTAATTAACCAATTAGTGTAATTAACTTAATTAAGTCAGAAACCACACCTATGTGAAAACACCTGTTTTGAGTGCATTCAGCATCTATTTCAGACACGCTGCTTTCACAGGAAAAGCTGCCGAAGTAGCATTTTAAGGGCATTAAACTCATCTTAGTGGTGTAAAATTCAATATTTGACATTTAATGGGTTAGTATAGGTAATATGATTACTTATCTATTTTCAATAGACAGTAAATTAAGGAGATAGCACATAGATGTAAACTGTTTCTGAATGCACATGACCAGGTTACTTTAAACAAATTTAGTTTATTACAGAAAGTGTATTTAGGAAACAGAAAAGAATTAAGATAAAAATAACACAAACACACAAACATCCAAAAATGACTAGCTGTTGGCTGGTAACAGTTTACAGTTGTTCATTTAAAGCCTAAATGCCCCTCTGAAACCACTACAGCTGAAACAATTTAAAGCAGCACTTAGACACAGTAAAACTCCCCATTATCGGGAATCCTAATGAAATTGTGTTCAAACAACTAAAGTACCTGTCTCCAAATTCTTCCACTTAAAGCCATGTTTTCATTAATTTCGATATTAGTTATATAACTCCAAAAATAGCTTTCGATAACGAGAAACTTAAACGTCACAGTTAACCTAATACTAATGAACCGCACCACATTGGTGTTTGCACCTTCTGACACTGAACAAGCTGAACAACACAAATTTTTTAAGACAATAAAGCAAACGAAGTCATGTTTTGAAATACGCACTTGGGCCATTATAAATATGGTTTGGTGCTTGTTTAACAATGGCCATAAGAAAATTTTTTAAATAAATGTTGAGCACATGGATACTATGTCAGCAGCACAGGTACAACACTGAACAGAACAAATGAGGCTAATTAGATAAGCTAATTAGGTAGAAATGTTTTTGTTTAACTTTCTTGTTTTTCTTTGATGGTCTGCATTTGGTGTTGTCTTCAGTAACTGGAAAGCATGCTATATTGGGTTGAGATCAGGTGACTGAAATAGCCACTGAAGAATATCTAATTTCTTTGCCTTAACAAACTCTTGGGTTGATTTTGCACCACGCTTTGTCTGATCAGATTGATGATCGGAGCCGATCTTGACAGAGTGTAAAGGTTGTAATAAAAAAAAAAAAATTTTTACGATCCAAGGTCATATTATCTTAGTAAGAGCTTCCTTGATAACTACAGATAATAAATGCTGGGAATTCTGTTTATGTTTCATGTGTCTGAAGGAAAAAAGAATATTGACTGATAAATAGCAAATATTGATATCAGTATTAATTGGTCGTGCTCTCATCTGCACTGTTAGGTTTAGGATTTAGTACAGGCTGTGGTATATTTAAATAGACTGCATTTAGCTTTCCTGGGCCACTCAAAGGCACATTCGCACACACACACACAATCATATTGTCTTTTATTCTATCCATGCTGCATTTTTCTGTTATACACGTTACATCAGAAGTGGTTATGGACTTCTTATTTTTTTGGTTAGTAGGTGACCCCCTTTATTTCCTGAGCCACAGACACCCTAAAATTTGCTCATTTAACTACACAGTAATACACTGTAATTATCTTCTGAAAAATTAGGATTTGCATGACTAGCTTAATCAGCTACACATACTGCACTGGATAATTTAACTGTTACTGAATCTCTCTCTCTCTCTCACACACACACACACACACACACCAATTATGCTGGTGTTGATTTATAAACAGTAAAAATTTGCTTTCCCTCCTATCCTGTGTAGGCATCATGCTGTCACGAGAGACTGCAGCCTATGCCCACAAATACATGAACTTGCACACAAAAATGCACTCTCTCCTTAGCCCTAAATACAGATACACATGAACATTGCCTGCAGCAGCGCAGGGTGCCAGACATGAAAACAGCTTCAATTGACTGGAAGGAAACTTCGGCTCCTCTCTGGAGGGCTGAGAGAGAGAGAAGACGAAAAGAGAAGGCGAGGGAGAGCAGAGGCCATGAAAAAGACATTTCACATGGATACACATGCGCACAGTGCCAGTCATGCCGAGACACTTAACACCCAGACACAAACACCACCGCTTTGCTTTGAATGTTGTGCCCATTACAGATAGCTCTTACTGAGATAGCAAAGGGTAAGTCTGCTATGATGAGAGTAGCCAAAGAGACAGCAAGAGACAGACTAAAAGAAGTGACAGTAAGAGATAAAGACTCTACTTCTACTTCTATCTTAAAAGTCAATATGTATTCTAAGGGCAAAATCAAAATCACAGCTGTTAACTTTTCCTTGCACCCAGGTATCACTTTTTTCTTTGACCTCAATTTCACAGTTTCTTTTAAAGTGTAACTTACAAGGCTCAACATGCTTGCCCTTTCACAGCAAAGCCCTGCTTCGTTTTAATATCGCTAAACATATTCAGACCTGGGGGTTGCCCAGTACTAACCACAAGTTTTCCACAGCTGTAATTGGTGTGCGTTGCAAACTTTCGGTGAAACATTTGGTGGTAAAGTGTTCTGCTTACGGGCAAATTGAAGGTAGTTGTTTAAGGGGGGGGGTAGTGTTTTACTCAACACTTCCAACATTCCAATTTTACCACCTTCCTTGAGATTTGCCACATATTTTCTCACTGTCTGTTGAACCCACTCACCACTCCCACACACATACACACCCTGTGATATCAGAGCATAGTTTACATGTATTCTATGTATTGTAATGCCAAGGATTACACATTGCAGCTCTCAGGATGGAGTGATTATTTTACATATTTGCTTATGATTTCATTTGCCTAATTAGAGTTACAGATCCAAAGTCTTGTCAATGATCTAATTTAAAGACACGTGACCTTAACGACCCTTTTATTGCAATATTCTAACATTTTATGTATAACAAAAGCTGTAAGATGCATACATTTCCCCTGAAGACTTCCCCATCTACACATTAATTTATCAGAATCTACAATTAAAATAATGATGATAGGAGGTGATTACAGGAAGTAAATGCCCATCTAAGGTGCAGCACTTAAAAGATGTGATACTGAGAAAAGGGGAACGAGAGTGTGTGGGTGTGACTGACTGACTTATGTTCACTGCTGAAACAATCACCAACAATCTCATATGATCTGCCTTAAAGGCATGCAAAACTATGTTTGTGTGGGGGTGTATGTATTCTATAAATGCTGTTACTGTGCGTATATGTGGGGGACATGCCAAATATTGTTAGCTTCATAGTATAATTGCTGAAGATATATTTTGGCCAAATGGAGAAATCTGCCTCACTCTGCTTTGCTAACACTGTAGATTCACCTTGCAATATAATGAATATATATATATATATATATATATATATATATATATATATATATATATATATATATATATATATATATATATATATATATATATATATATATATATATATATGTATGTATATATATATATAAACACTCACTCACACACACACACACACACACACTCATGTGCATGTTTGCTGTTTAGTTTAAATAAACACACACACATATCCTAAACACTCTAGGTACAGATGTATTTCATCATCTGGTTTTATCATACATCATTTCCTGGGAGTTTCCAGACAAAAAAGTGCCACAAAAAATTTACACATAAAGGAAAACACACACAAATTTCTCCACCCTCCAGCACCATCCCTAACAAGTCAAAACAATGTGCCACAGCTGACAGCTCACATTAGACCATTAGGCCTTAAAAAGACCAAGTGTGTCTGTGTGTGTGTGTGCTTATTGTGAGTCACTCTTATAGATAAATGTCAGGGGTTAGTATAAAGTCAATGTCTTAAAAGTTGCCCAAAGCTTACAGCTCTTTTCAGCAATGATTTTAGATCACAGTTCACAAATAGAGAACAAAAGTAGATAAGTAAACACCACACTACTGGCAGATTATTATTATTATTATTATTATTATTATTATTATTATTACTATTATTAGCACGGTCCTGGGTTTGAATCCACCTTGGCCCGGGCCTTTCTGTGTGGAGTGTGCATGTTCGCCTCATGTTTGTGTGGGTTTTTGTCCAGGTTCTCTGGTTTCCTCCCACCGTCCAAAGACATGCAGTTTCTGGGGTTAGGTTAATTGGTGATTCTAAGTTGCCCATAGGTGTGAATGAGAATGTGGATGGTTGTCTGTCTCTCTGTGTTAGCCTTGCAACAGGCTGGCAACCCGTATAGGGTGTACCCTGCATCTCGCCCTATGATAGCTGGGATAGGCTCAAGCCCCCCCCCCCGACCATTAAAAGGATAAGTGGAAGAGGATGGATGGGTATTATTATTATTATTATTATTATTATTATCATTATTATTATTATTATTATACCTTTTTAAAAAAAAGTTTGACTGTGTATAACTTAAACAAAGTCTGCTTCCCTTTCCATTTCAAGACTGTGTGGAATTTGTGTCTACATGAAAAGTGCATGGGTCTTACAGCACAGTAGTCTGTAAAACCATAATTTACAAAAATTGCATGTACTTGCAAAAATAAAGCCACTTTTTCCCCATCTAAGCTTGTACTGCATTTGTGGTCTGCATCATTTTGATGCATGTAATTTTCACTGTTCCTAGAAAATGTTTTCATTGGAACTTAAGTCCAGTTGCATTCAATTCACATTTGAGCAACAAAATAAACGGAAAAAACAAATCTCAAGTGTTTACTGTCAACCTTATTTGACATAAAATCACTGTGAACAGGATTGCTTTAAATGGATGACTATTTAAAGTAAGTGGGGCTATTTGGGCTAATTTTACTTCCAGTTCTGCCCATCTTGCATTATTATTTATAATCATCATTACCATCAGCAGTGGAAAAAGAATCAGAACCACAACAAGGCTAGAGAATAATTTCAGTAAACAGAATGTATGCAACCAGACCTACAGTATTATTATTATTTCACCAGCAATGGTTTTTGCTGGGGCTTGGCAGTTCTTTCAGCACTACTATGATGCAAAAATTGTTCAGCCAGGTTTGAAAAGCTTTAGGTGTTCCCCGGATGTTAATCTGACAGGGCTGTAAGATCTGGAATGCCTTTTTTTAATGCAGATATGCAAAACTGGTTTGGTTTGGTAGCTGGTAGAATTATTAACTTTTTTTTACGGTCATACTGTATCTATCTACTAAACGAGTCACTATTTACATACATGCAATGCAGTGCATAAATTAAACCCTACTCTGAAGTTTCAGGTGTGGAAATTATTAATCGAACAAAGATGCTTTTCGAATCAAATTGTTTTCTATCTACATCTCAAACTCGATGGGTACATATAAAATTATTGTATTAATTTAATACATTTTTCCTTATGGTTATTTTTTGTGTCCCATAAGATAAGCTAACTTCTCAAAATTGAGTAGGTTAGTCAGTTATTCGGCTTCAGTGAAATGTATTCAGAATTTCCATCTCATCTCCACTGAGGCAAGCCTTTGGGACCTTGTGACATTTTCTCAGCTAATTTTGCATTTAAAGCGTCAGCATTTTTTTGAAAATACTCTCCTTCTTTAAATCAGTATTACTGCAAACTCTCTCTCAAATACACACCATCTCTTCTTTCTGTAAATCCATTCTTTTTCTACCCTTCTTTCTTTTTCAGTGGCACTCAGCTCTGCTTTTCTCTGCTCTCCTCCTTCCTCTTCCCCTTTTTTCCCCTCACCTAGTCCCCCTCTTTCTTACCATGAATAGTAATGTTGCCTTCTACGGTTTTTAAGTTGTATTAAAAACTTAATTAAAAAGGGAGTGAGGACGATAGGAGAGGAACACTGGGCCTATAGCTTTAGCAAGGGTATTAAAAGCTCAGTGCTCAGCCACATGCTGATCCCAAAGAGATATGCCTTAAGGCTGTGTATACACTTCGGGACACACAGAGAAATGGCCGACTTGCACGCAGACACGTGCTTATGTGTACTCTCCTGCACACAGAATATATTGATCAAGGACATTGTTATCTGATGGCCAATGCTCCCGGTGTTCCCCAAAGTCATCAAGAAAGTTGGTGCCGGGGGAGATGGAAATGAACGACAAATGAACAGAGGAGAGGATAGACAGGATCAAAGGAAAGTGTTCATGTATGTGAGGCGCAGAGTAAAAGAAAAAAATGGAGTCGGGGCTACATGCCCGATTTTCATGTGGGAAAGAGAGGAGCAAATGAGGTAAGCAGAAAATAAAGACCATTATTCAAGGAAGGTTGACATCTCAAGGGTTTGCCTGCTGTCAGTCAAGACTTTACAATGTGGTTGATTGTGAAGGATTTAAAAATTGCAAATCACTTCAAGATTGACAACTAAGAAGTGGTGGGAATTGCCCCGTGAGAAGCTCTGAAGGGTGCGGAAATGTTTTCAGTGTGAGTTACACACATCAACCTCCGGGAAATACTAAGTACAAAAGATGGTATTTTTCACTTGGTTGTTGAGGATCAAGCTTGGGGAAGTTACAAACAGTTGCAAATGTTTTTTTACTTTGTTCCAGCCAGTCTGGCAGTGAAGCTGAACTTTCAGATGATGAAGCTCTTTCTTCAACCTCAAGTCTGCCACTATTGTGGAAAGGCATGATTAGTTACTGCTAGAGACTCTGGCAGGGGTAGTGTATAGGCGATTAGCTCCTTTCAAGTTGTGGATTAAAACTTCAAATTTTATGACAAGTTCCCTCAATGTCTGGTCAGATGTTACTTGTGAACTGCAGGGTTAAATCTGAATTTAACACAATGTTGAATCAACCAAAATCTGGCCGACATGTCAGCTTGGCCGGTAAACGCGTGAAAGCTGCAAAAGCGTTTTGGCAATCAGTCACTGCGGTCACAATGCAGCGCCTAAAACTGATCTGAAATTTGTTAAACATTTTCAGTTTAAGATTAAAATCCTGCAAAAAGCTGTTCCAATTACTTCCAATATGCAAACATGTTTAAAATAAGATTCATTTAAAAGAATTCAAAAAGCTTTCTTTATATCATACAAAAAAAATACCATCAAGCACTTTGTGAGTTAATTGAAGGAGTCTTCACTGCATCGGCTGGAGGAGCATTAAATTAGTTTACAACACAAATTACCATCCTTTTTCTCTAATTAGAGAAACCATACACCAAAGCCTGTGATTCCATTATGGATGACAGCTCTGACTGCAATCATATATATATTCACTGAAGAAGCTCATATTACCAAATTGTGTCACCACTATATCCAGAGTACCAAAGTAGGTAATTATGATTTTTTCCTTACTATGCTGAGGCTGTTTTGGGGCTTGCATCATCTGCCAAGTTTCTGTTCAGGAATGAAAATAATGTCTGTGAAAGAAGGTTGGCGTACATATTATTTTCTGTGTATAAAGTTTTCATCAGGCTGCATATATTAATTCAAATACCATTAGTGTGTGAAACTGAAAGAAATAAATTAATCTTCCCACAAAACAAAATACATTGTAGACCCCTTTGCTGGTATGGGAACATATATTTATTAGCTAGTTGCTTTGATATGTGTTATGTGGGCCATTTTTTTATCATCCACCTGCCTCTGCTTCACTCTCCCTCCTTCTTTCTATCTCTCAATTCAATATTAATTCAATTTAATCTTCTATTTAATTCAGGAACTCTCTCTGGAGTCTCCTTTTTCTTTGATCGTCTCCTTGCTTTTCCCTCCCTCTCTTCTTCACTGCCTCCACCCCCCACCCCCCTTCAATCCATCCTTTTCAGGTTTCTATTCTCTTTTCAATCTCATATTCCCTTCAATCTCTCTACTTCTCTCCATTTCCGGGAGACACAGGGAGAGAAGTAAAGAGAACTGTAAGGAAAAAGGGGAGAAAGTAGAGTGGAATTGAAAAGCTTTATGAAGTAAGTAACAGAAGGGAAGGGTAGATGAAAGAACAAAAGAAGATGAATGAAAAAAGGACTGACTAAGCAGAATAAGTTTAAAAATGATGGAAGACAGTGTATTTGAGGACAAACAGATGTGACGAGGACTAAGAGAAGGGGGAAATGATGGGAGGAAAGAAAAGGGACTGGGAGCCTTGAGAGGCACAGAGGGGAGGGAGAAACAAGAAGATGATAAGATAGGAAAGAGGGGGAGGAAGAGACAGCAGCTTTCCCAGATTGCTAATATTTCTTTGCATTACATCATTCACAGTGTCCCCCTGTCAGCCCAGTGGTGAATGCGCATTAACCTCTTGCCATGGGAAAACCAATTAAACTCAGTGGCCCCTGGTTTCCATCTGTCAATGAAATACCTGAGTACAAATATTTACTGAATTATTTTATTTGGTAACCATACTCACCAACGTTGCTTATCTTACCTTATATAGTCATCTTAATTACTAAAATTAAAACAAACACATAAAATCAGATGGTAACACCTCCAAAGTTCAGTAATTAAGAAGTCAGCCTAAAGGTATGCAGCAGAGATGCACTGATTGACTATCTGGGGGCCAGAATCAGCCAATTCCCAGCGATCCTTACTGGTGATCGGCCTGTCAGCCTCAAGCATCTTTGATTATCAGCCAGTTTCTTTCTTGCAACACGTGCACAGCTGTGCAGGCAAATAGCCACATTCACACTCACAGCCACATGCTAACATGTGGCTAGGGTGGAAGCTCTTCACTGGGAGTGAAGGCACAGAGCCCATCAAAGTAAACCACAGAGGGACCACCATGAAAATGTTTGTATCAACAAACCTAATCATACATTTAAATCACCCTCACCCAGCTGAGCATGGACATTTTAAAGAAGCCAACAAAGGCAAGAACTCCAGAACTAAGGGCCAGCCAGAAGCCAGCAGCCAAAAGGATCAAAGCAGTTATGAGGAAAATGATGGAGACAAGTGAAAAAAAAAGAAAGAGAAAAGGGTGGCTCACCTGCTATCTGGTGAATTTATAAACGTGCTGGAAAATGATGTAAGTAACTGACATTTGTTTTGTTATATGAATCTGTTGCCCTTGCTTTTGTTTGGTAAGTTAAATATGTGAGGCAAAGGTGGGTGTACAGCGACTCATTTTCATTTTATGATTTTTGTGCCTCTTTCCAGTAGCAGAGCACTTTATTTTCAGTTATTTCCATGAGAAAAGGTCTTTAAAGCTTAATAATAAATTTTATTACGGAAACAGTATTTTGCATTGAAGAAAAGTTTATTTTTGTTTGTATATGCTAACAGTTGTAATTCTTGGAAAGAAAAACGGAATCTGCAAAAAAACTGATATTAGCAGGTCACAGCCAAGAAAACTGCAATCTGTGCATGTCTGCTTTTAGGCCAGGGTAGTGGTGACTCCGTTACCAGCTTTTATGCTAAATGCCAAGCTAACATCTACTTATTTTAATTAATAAAAATGTCACACTTTTCTTTTTCCTTCTATCTAACTCGAGGTAAAGGAAATAAGCATAGTTCTGAATATGTCAATCTAAAAACTCAAATTCAAGCAAACTGAAGATGCCCAAATGTGTTCAGTCATGTAATCTTTGGAATGACAGCTTTTTCCTTCCAATTCTACTTTCCCACACTCCAGAAATATAAATTTCTTCTACTACCATTGCTAATGGCCTTTTCTTTAATCTGGTTGCGTTGTGGTTACTTTAGTAACTGTCAGATACATGCTTAGCCATTTTCAGTGTAGCTATCTGTGAAAGCATAAAAGCAAACCACATAACACGCTGTACTACACTAGCATTTATATAGAGCTTTACTGAGAGCACTTTAGACTACAAGCCACATTTAATCATATATTCATGCAGCGCTTTATTCTAAACACTTGAAGCACTTTATCTATCTTTTATCCATAAACAATTTAGAGTCTCCAGTTAACCCAGCATACATCCAAAGTACGCTGAGGAAACACACCACCATCGCGAAAGGTCACGATGTTTGAACCAGGGAAGGCCACATGCTAACCACTGCGCCACCGTGACACCTGTTCTCATTCCCAAATACATATGACGGATGCATCAGGACTAGCATGCTTAATATTTGAAAACCCTGAGTACCCCTTCAGCATTATGTTTCAAGGCTTCATGTAGTTAGAAAGACCTCAGTTATCTTCAGGTAAATACGCTCTGCTGATGTTGTCATGGTGGAGGGATGCATACCTGTGGTTACCAAGAAAAATAAAAGATGCTTGCTGTGAGCGAGGGAAGTTTGCATTTGTATAATACTGTGAAGGCTTTGGTGTCTAAACCTAACCAAACAACAACAGAAAAGTAACAGTCATAAAGAAAAAAGGAAGCCTAAAAATAGCCCTGATCAACCTCAAACTCCTGTTTTTCAGTTTTAGGTTGTGTGATTTTTTTTGTGCGTCACAAACGTGGTCTTGTGCCTACCATTGCGAGTAGTAACAGGTGGTACATGCTGTGTTAAGAATCTGAATGAAAATATCTTTCAATATCCCTTGATTTATAATCTAATTGTTGAAGCCAAATGATACATCTCATGACTGGAAAATATCCAATCAGAAGTGGATTTTTTTTTTCCCCTTGTCCCGCAAGTCTAACATAACCTATGAGGAATTTCCCTTTTACAAATCATACTGAATAAATGAATTATGATTGCAGCCATTGGGGCACCAATTCCACAGACTTACTTGGAGCCTCAGTACTAATTTTCTTTTCCATCAATAGACTCCATTACATTCCCTTCTCACAAGTCTTTGCTGTGTTTGATGTGTCTGCCCGAGGGAGCCTCTTAAGATATGGAGGGAAATTGAGCACAAGAACCTCCCAGACTAGGCAAAATAAAACCAGGAAGGAGATCATTTGATTAATGCAATCTGAGTTTTTTTTTTTTCCTTCATTTGCTGGTGCACCGCTAGGGTGGTAGTTGCCATTGAGTATTTCTGAAGGAGCAGGGACAGCTGGGAAGGAGTGGTCCACATTTCCTTCACAATTAAGATCCTAACTACAGGCAGCGACCCTCATGGCACACACACACACACACACACACACGACAAGGTTTATTTTTTCTTTACATTTCTTTACGATTCAAGAATTTTTACTGTTATTGCCTTGATTGCAGTTCATTTTATTTCCCCTCTAGTTTTACTGCAAGAACTAGGGCACCCTCCCTTCTCTCTTTCTCTGTCTCTGCCTCTTGCACACATACATTAGCCTCAAGCTGAAAACAAAGTATACCTGGTGAGAGAGACACATGCATGTGGTGAAAAAGAAAAGACAAAAGGAAAAGAGAGAGGAAAAAAGAAAAGGAAGGGCCGCCAGGAAATTGAGGACAGAGAAGAAGAGAGAGAAACGCAAACACATGCACACTCATACTAAAAACATGCTTCATAAAGCTGCACACACACACACACGCGTTCTTGTGCTGCGCACACACATTAGCCTGAAGCTCAGCACAGCTACACCTGGCAAGAGACAGAGATAGAGACACAGAGAGGCGATAGATGTGAGCTTGCCTGTGAATTGAGGTCATGCAGAGAGAGACACAGGTAATGACAATAGGGGGTAGAACAAGTTAAGGAGCACTGATGGTGTTCGGGAACTTTGCAGCATGGGGAAGAGGGGGAGGGGGAGGAGGTAAATGCAGTAAAGGTTCTTCAAAGGAAGGAGGCAGATTTCTAGCAAAAGGCTGTGAGAAACAACTGAAAAATATCATGCACATGAATAGATGCTTACAAGAAAAGCAAAAATATCAGCTGGTCACGACAATGTAGCGCAGCGAAGGTGAAGAAAGCATTCGGAAAGCTTGATAAACAAAAGCAACTAAACAACTAAAGATGCTTTTAAAAAAAAAAAACTCTTTGCAAACCCAAAAATATTCTGTGCGCAGTCACACTGACAGGAGTGGGATCAAAGTTTTGCGCAAGAACGTCGGAGGTGTTAGAGAGCAGAGTGTCAAAAAAAATTAACGGTCTATTCTCAAAAGCAGTATGAAAGGATGGCAGTGAGATGCAGCATAATGGGATAAAATAAAACATTTGCATGTTGCGTAACCAAAACTGAAATCACGCAATTAAACACAACTTAAAATATTTGGATGACACAAGCAATTCAGAGCCAGCGATTTCTAATTTACTGAAGACCTGAATCCTTTTCGCTTAAAAATCTTTGCGTCAGTCCTGTTATGTTAGCACAGAAGCATACATACGAATGAGTGCATGCATGTGGTCCCATGAGCATCCCGTCAGCATGTTTTCTCATTGCGCCTCCCGTCTTCTCCCATTCTTTCCAATGTCTATGTTCCAATAGAGGCTCTGTGAATACTAGTACTAGCTTTTGATATGCATAGAGCAGCTATTATCAATCATTTAGCCTCTAGGTATTGAGTTTAACTTGATTTCCTGTGTGGAATCTGTGTTGAGTCGCTGGAGACTACTAGACAGAAGGCATGTTGCAAGATCTCTCTGTCTCCTTCAAACATGTTGACAGCACCTTGATGGTTTTTCCCCAGAAGATTGTTATTAATGTTTAAATGTGTAAAACAGAGCAGTTCATCTCTCTTCCTCATTTTCTTCCCCACTGTCTCATTCTCCTGAGTATACTGTACTGTGGTCTCCCTTTCGTTCCTCCATATTTTTCCTCCTCTGTCTCGAGTATACTGCGCTGTGATCTTCTCCCTGTCTGTCTTTCTCTCGATCTTCTCCAGTCTGTCTCAGCCCCAGAGTGCCCACGGCTCGGTTCTCTTGTTCCTTCCTTTTGCTCTGGTCTGTTTCTTGAGCATAACTTCATCTTTAACCCCTCATTTGCTTCTGTCATGCCAAAGTTTACTCTGCACTCTTACATGAAATTACATTTCATTTCTTTCACTTCACATTTAACAATTCTTAAGAGGCATTTCTGTGAAAATGTCATGTCATTACTAACTAAGGTTAAGAATTCTTTCCAGTGTATAGTCATACAAAGAACTGTGTCCAGATCAGTTGATGTCTAGAACCACACTAAGCAAACTAACAAACAAACAAAAAAACCCAACATAACTGCATGCAGGTCTGCAACTCTAAGGCTCAAACTTCCTTTCTTACTTGCTCAGATGCACAAGCATGCATAATGAGGGCGCAGCTTTTTACCTTGAAGACACAAAGAGGGGGAACAGAGTGAAACAGACAAAAAAAATGTCTGGCAATGGGCCTGAAACAAACAGAGGGATTGTGGGAGACAGAGCTAGATGAATATTTCTCTTCCATCTCTTTTCTACTTTCATCACAGCTGCAGTTTTCAAAGACCCTGAAAGGGAAACACACACAAACACCAGCACATACACACAAACAAAGTGCGCACACACAGTGTTCTTACATACAAAATACACAGATCCAAATTTCAAATGCCTGCCTCTTATTGAATGGTTTAGAATAATAACAAAAAATAACAAAAAACTCCACTGCACAGTTCTACATAAACAGTTTAAAACATTTCCCTTAGTTAGAGCAAACTCAGAACAGCAAAAGAATAATGAAGTTAGATAGAATCATTGCAATACTACACGATTTTCCAGGAAAATATTACAATTTAATGACTCATGAAAAATTCACAGCAAAAAATAGCAAAAAGAAGCTGCAGTGAGACGAAGGGATCACACATACTTGGTAATAAAGGCACATTCGATTCCTGCCTTTCTAGCAAAAAAAGAATTTGATTACAATGAAATGGAAAAATTAGTAGAACTCTTCAGTTCCCATTCATTAGTAAACTTGCCTCTGAGAATGAAAAAAAAATATTATTCATTGTTCCAAATAGATTATAAGAGACTGAAATGTGAAGTAGGGCTTATTGAAAAACTGATTCAGCTAAAGTTAAATAAGATAGAAGAGGGGCACTTTCACTTATTAGGTTCTGTTTGTGAAATGAAATCCCTCTTCCCTGTCACGTATAAAGAAAGCCCAGCAGCACCTGTCCTCGTCACATTTTCACAGCGGGGAAGTCCACGTGAAAGTTCTTAAATTGCTGAGTCAGTGCCATGACCCTATAGGGCCCATCAACCACAAACCAAACATGCACACAGAGTAAAAACAAAATCATACTTGCATACCCCCAACCACAACCAAAACCTCAACTTAGGTATGCACACACATTAGATGAAAGGAAAACAACTAATCTGGTCAGCACAATTTTGCCCCTCAGGAATGATGCTATCTCAATGTTTGTGTGTATTTGCATGACACCTCAAACTAGGCTAGCTGATACCTAGGGCTCTAACACTGACACACACACACACCCACATGCATACGTATACTTGCAGGACAATGGTTCATTCCTATTTCAGAGTTTTTAAATTGTATTATTGACTTGGGATTCAATATTTTTCTGCACTCCATAAGTCATATGTGCATACAGTAAATGACTTCTGCATGTTGTCTGGGTTTATTTCCTTTCCACAACTTTAAAGCAAATGTGAAAATTTTACTTTATGCCACAGTGGAAATCAATCACCTCATGTGAATCTTATAAAGTCCTCAGCTAAATGAGCATTCAGTACATCATGCAAGAAGCAACCCAACGCTTTTCAGTCTGCATCACAGATGGACTTTTTGAGCAGTGCCTTTCAAACAAGCAAAACACATATGACATTGCCACTGCGTCTAAACAAAGCCAACATGTGTTACACTTGGATTCCAAATTTCATGCATTCGATATTAATGCCAAACGGGGAGTTAAAACATCACTAACGCCATTAAAATAGTTCAGAATCTGGCATAATAAGTGACTAATCAGTTCACATGATGCATTTATCTTAAAGACCCCCATGTAGAACCAAATAAAGCAGCCAGCTGTTTTTCTTCAAACCACACTCTGTCTTTTGTTAAACTGCTACAGAACTACAGCATGCAAATCTAACCACAAAACATCATGCTGGCAATATAATAAGCACAAGCAAAGTGCTTGTTACTTTTGCTAGTATCTTGATTGTCATACTGGACATTGCACAGCATGGCTGCCATGCACATTTTGATTGTGATCATAGCCATTGTAGACTAAAACAACTAAAATAGCTGTCTGGAGTTTGTTGCACTGTTAGTCATGCAGTTACATAAAGTCAGGACTTCCCAGGTGCTGTTTATTTTTTATCACTGCTTCATAAAAACATTGTTTTGCATAATGGGCTGGTTTGAAGATCTCTATATTGAAAAGTCACACATAGTTTAGTGGCATTTTAGAAAGCTTCAGCATCCTTTTAGTGGGCAATTCAGAAGGAATATTTGGTCACAGTACAAAGAAAGTACACCATCTGTCAGTTCTAAGGTTTTACATATCAGGAAATAGGTGTAGGTATATAAAACTGAAATGAACAATAACACATGGCATATTACACTGACTCATTATTTATTTAACAAAAATTAAGCCAAAATACAGAAAAATAAGTTTTTGTTTTGTTGTTTTTTTGTTTTCTGTATGACTGTCAGTCGCTTACATTATTGTTGAGGAATTTTGGCCCATTTTTCTTTACAGTGTGGCTTCAGTTCATTGATGTTTGCAGGCATTTGTGTATACACAGCTCCCTTAACATCCCACTAATACATTTCAATCAGGCTGAGGTCTAAACATTGACTGGACATTGACTGGACCATTGCAACATCGTGATTCCTTTCTATATATTTTTTTTATTCTGTTGTAGATTTGCTGCTGTGCTTAGGATGATTATCCTGTTGCATGGTCCAGTTTCGCCCAGACGTTTGACTCTAGAATAGAGTTCATGGCCAACTCAATGGCTGCAAGGTGCCCAGGTTCTGTGGCTGCAAAATTTGCCAAAATCATTCCCACTCCACCTCCATGCTTGGCAGTTGGTATGAGGTGTTTGTGCTGATATGTTGTTTGGTTTTCACCAAATGGCCAAACATTTCCACTTTGACCTCATCTATGCAAAGGACATTGCTCCAGGAGTGTTGTAGTTTGTTTAGATGCAACTTTGAAAACCTAAGAACCCTGTCACCCTGACACAAAGAATCCTGCAGAGGGCTGCATGCAATCTGGGGAAATTATGGCGGACAGGAAATGTAAACAACCGACAGCGTACATATTGGACTGACTAAATTTTAAGACTTGCTAAGGACCAGATGATTTATTTTTATTTTTTCATTATGTCCTGATAGGTACAATCTCAAAATTAAAAGAGAGCATACTTACCTTACTTTTATCTGTAGGTGTGTGTTGTTTTGTTTGTAATCATCCATGCTCATCCTTTGTCTCCACTTTCCCCTCAACTGGCTGAGGCAGATGGCTGCCCTTCATGAACCCGATTCTAAAAAAGTATTATTCCTGTTCCAAGTCTGCTTTTTTTTTCTCCCCATTTTTGCCAAGTACTGGCTCATAGGGGATTTTTGAATCACTGGGGTTCTCTCTTTAATATTTTTGGGTCTCTACTCTATTTTATAAAGGCCTTGACATGACTTTTGTTGTGAACTGGAGCTATAATCTACAAAGAAGGAAAATAACAATAACAAATAGAAAAAAACCAACCCTGGTGTTCACAGCTGGAGCACTTTCTTCAGTCACTGGCTGATTGAACTTACCACATTTGTGTCTCTCTATTATCAACTTATTTGTTTGTGAAAAATATACCCACAATTTATAAGATTCCCTCCCTAAGCAAACATACAGGGTAACCAGCTATAATACTAAATGCAATGGCACTTTTTAATCAGAAGCAGCTGTACAGATTTAAAGATCTTTTGGACTGATGATGTAAGGGAGGCAGCAACAAGCCAGCCAAGTGAAGCGTCGTGACTAAGAGCAATACATACACAAGAAAATACACTTAGAAAATACACACAAACACACCCACGCAAATACACAGCCAGGCAGCCACAAACGGAGGCAGACACATCTGCACTAATGTGTAGTGTCACATGTGCACACATAAATAGACACACATGCTGTCATCATGAAATGTGAAAAAGTTTTACTTGGTGATTTTTATGAGAGAAGCAAAGTGGAGTAGGGCGGTTTTAAGAGGAGAAGGAGAGCCATGAGAGGATCACTTGAGTGTAGCAGATTGGATAGAAGAGCCAACATAATGAAAAGGTTCAGTTCCCAATATTACCAAAGTGCCCTTGAGCAATGACACATAACACCAGTTTCCATATCGTATGTGCCATATGTTCATGATTATGGTAATACTGTGTAGGCCTTTACCAACTTTGGGGCATAAAGACAAAATTAGACAAAAAAGCATGTAAATAAAAAGAGCTTGTGAATAAAACAGTTGTAACAGTGTTTTAAAATTGCTGTGTTTGGACATGTATGGAACTGCTCCTTAGTGCTCCTTAATATTCAAAATAGTCAAACAAGGTGGACCAAATATTTTAATAACTTTCTTTGTGAATACTTCCCTCAGGTGGACCTAAAACGCAGTGGAGGGATTATACCATATACTGCATCTAATCTGGCTTGGGGATGCTTGAAGTTGCCCTAGAAAGACACAGCTAGGAAAAGAGACATTTGGGCATTATAAGTTGGTTCAGGAGGAAGGGTGAATCAACCACAGGATCAGTGGCTTGATCTCCAGCAAGGGTGGCTTTGCGCCATCAGTGTGCGGGAAATTCTAACGTGATTTGTCTTTCTAACAGATGTAGCCATTTACCTTTTACTTGGCCTACTACCACCACCACAGCTTGTCATATAAAAATGTGATTTCTTAGGTAAGAACTGTATATATGTAACGCTACACCACTTCCTTAGATAGTGCACAAATCCATTATTTAAGTTAAACTAGCAGTCTGCTAAATGTACTTAAGAGTCCTTAGCTCCTTTGCACCCATAAAGAAAAGCCTGTAGCTCTGGAGCTGAACAGCATAATCCAACAATAATGAAGACTCCTAATTAGCTTTGTGTGTGCATGCGTGTGTGTGTGTGTGTGTGTGTGTGTGTGTGTGAGAGAGAGAGAGTGTGTGTGTGTGTGTGTGTGTTGATGTGAACTTGTCAAGAGACGGGTGGTATGATTCCAGTTGTCTGGGGGTAAGTGAGTGTGAATCAACCCTGCTGACATCAAATACGCTCAGACACAAAGACACGCACACACACCAAAGCCCAAGTTAAGCTGTACATGCCACTCATTGCACTATTCATTGTTCTGTGTGCCATGAGCCATATTGTGTGTGGAAAAAGGGAGGAGTGTGTGTGTGTGTGTGTGTGTGTGTGTGTGTGTGTGTGTGTGTTTATGTGGAAGAGAGAGACAAAGAGGAGCAAGACGGGGAGGATGTCTGAAAGTTTGTAGAGTAACACACTGAAAATATTTATGTGTCTGTGTCTTGTTTTCGTGCAGTGTTTGTGTGGGTGTGAAGACACATGAGCATGTGTGCGTAGGTGTGCATCAGGTTGCTGAGGTTTGCTGAGTCATCTCGCCCATTTTCATTTACTCCATCTCTTCAGGAAACAGCTGCTATGGCTTGCACTACCATTTAAAAGAGCACAAATAGCCAATAAGATTTGAAAGCTAAATGAACTTCATGTGTTAAACTTAAATGGGATCTCTAGGATGATCAGAATATACAGAGTGAGGTGAACATATGGATACAAACATATGTACCCTGGGACATTCACACACCATTGATCAGTATAATCAATGTAGTCTATGGCACCATTGCTGTTCAGCCCATCCGCAGTGTTTTTGCACTTTACACAATAATTTGCAACAAGGGGGTCATGTGACTCTGTTAAAATAAAACCCCATCATCTCACATTTCATAACTTTTCTTACAACAGATTTATTCATCATATAGTGAATTTTGGGATGTGTTGGATTAAAACAAAAAAAAATATTATAACCACTCACATCTAAAATCGCAAATGGAGTCAATGAAATCTGTGTTAAAATACCACATGTATTGCTTACAGGCATTTGAATATGAAGGCTGCTGTAACATGAGCCAGCGCTAGATGGATATGATTGATAGACTAATATACAGGAGACTGTGGTTAAGTAAATGATGAATAATTACTGCAGGGCTGAACGGGTCACAGATGGGATGTTGAGCCATCATAGAGCGGAGGAGAGCATATGACTGGAGAACTGTGTTGCTGGCTATGCGGAACAGCAGGGGAACTGTAGCTGAACTGAGCAGAGAGTCCAGAGTGTGGAGAACTAATCTGAGCAAATAAAGAGTGAAATCCACAGCAGAGCACCCGAATCAGATGGGTTTCAAGCCTGAGGAACAGAGCTCAGGAGGGCTGCAGACTGAGATGGAGCAGTGTAGACGGCAGATGAGAGAGAGGGAGGCAGTAGGTCTGGTGAAGAGGAGGCAGAGGAGGATAAGATGATATATTTTCAGTGTTCTACTTTTACAATAATTATTAAAATGCGGTTCTCATTTTGTTGTAGCCAAGCTGTGTAATGAGTTTTAAAATGGAGGCAATGACCTGCTCAATCAGTTTCACGGCGAGCACTCTGCTTTTTATACTTTCTTTATTTTAGCATCACATGTTTGTTATACCCTTTATTTATTAGTGGATTCCAATATATATTTTACCTTCATGATGTGCAATGAAATCTAATCATTTTTAAAAACAAATTCCTTCCTCTGTAGTTCTAGCATTCATTTTTGCATGGGCTCTTTGCTTATAGCATGCTTTATTTGTTTCATGAAGATTTATATAAATAGTCTGAAAATAACACAAAAAAACAAAATCTATTTTTCATTTTTCAAGATTAAATTATACAGGAAGGCATTCGCAAATAAAATGAGAAAATTAGATTATCTCCTTTTCCCACACATTCTGTTACACGAGTATATGATTTCACTTCTTTGAAATTCTCCAATATTGAAAGCCTCCTTCTATTTACTGTAAGATCCAGATGTGATACCAATATTTGCATTCATTCAACTCTGTATCTTTGTGAAAATATATATGAATATATGATACTCTACTACTGTGCAGCTTTATCCTTGAAACTCCATCTACCTGTTTTTTATGCTCCTTTGTTTCACAACTGATGTGTGTCTACAGTTTAATGGTAGAATTACATTTGCTGAGCTCCATTAGCGGCTGCTTGTATAATTTATTTTGCTCTCAATCTAATGAGTTTTTCCCCCTCATATTACAAAATTGAATAGGATTTAAGAGAGTGCTATGCTGTCCAAGAAATCTGATACACCCTCTGTAACCATAAATTTTTCTCTGTTCTACAGCAGGTGGCTTTACACCAATGCCGTAATTTAAACCAAGTGATTAGACTCTGTCATTCAAGTATAACAGAGACAAAGTACTGAAATTCAGCCATCAGTAGAGTGTTCTTCAAGAGTTTGGAGAGATACACATTTGGCTGAGACACAGTCAAGATTAACTAGAACAGTTACAATCTTCACATAGTAAGAAAGATGCATCATTTGAATTGTGGTAGTGATCGCACTGACAAGCTGCTGATTGTCCCACTGCAGGCTTGATTTGATCCAGCAATTTTCTACCCACAGACAAAATTATCACAGTCAACATAAATTGAGTCATTTTTGAAGCAAGTTATTCAGTAAATGATGCTTTTTTTGCACTTGAACGATGAGAAAGAAATGCCTGAAATTTTTAAAAATGTGCTTCTCCAAGCTCAAGTTCTCTGACATGTAGCTGAATATAAATGCATCAGTTGTTCCCATTATGATGCTATTTGTTGTGACAAAGGTCGCCTACATTGTATTGATTAGTGTCCAGCCACTTAACACTAACCTATGAATCATTCAAGCATTAAAAAAAAGCACCTAGCTCAAGGGATGAACCAGTGTTGTGTCTACATGAATCAGGTACCTTTGCAAGGAATCAATTTTAAATTGTATCTTTAGGTAGTTTATTACTAGAAGCCAGTCACAAAAATATACAATTTGTTCCCATTTTTTTCAATTGAATTTATGAAAACCAACAAGCTGATTTTGGAAGCTATTACTGGAAAAATTGACATAACTCAGCATGGTGTGCAGTGAAACTGGACAAGTGGGGTAAAAAGAAGGCCCAAATGTTGCCTAGAGCAGATGAACAGTATCTGAAAGTCCAGCAAAGACCTAATGTAGGACCTGAGAGATACATCTGGACCAGTATGTACAGAGGATACCAGGAGAGAGGTATCAGTGAGTGTCTACAGCAATCTGTAAAATGCCATCAAGGCTCTGTCATGGTTTGGGTCTGCATTTCAGCCAGTGTGTTTGGAGATCTTGGCAAAATTAATGGAAAAATGAAACAGAAAAATACTGTCAGATTTTGATCCACCTTGCAATACCATCTGATGAAAACATCTGATTGGCAACAACTTCACTTTTTAGCATGACAATGATCCTGAACACACTGCCAATGCAGTAAAAGCAAACCTGGATAGAAAGAACACACAAGGGACCACTATCGATCATGGATTGGCCTCCTCAGAGCCCGGACCTCACCATTATTGAAGCACTGTGGGGTCATCTTGACAGAAAACAGAACAAAAGGCATCCAACATCCAAGGAAGTGCTTTGAATGTCCTTCACGAAGCCTGGAGACTTATTCCTGAAGACTACTTAAAAAAATTATTTAAAAAAAAAAACTTGGTTAAGACAGTTCATGCTGTATTGAAGAATAAATGTTATCATACCAAATATTGAATTTCAAGCTCATTAGAGAATTGTATACCCTTTGTTTTTTCCTTATATACTGTACTTCCATGTATGTTTGCGCATTTCAATAAATGTCTGCACTCATTTTCCTTGCAAACTATAAAGAAATGAGGGGTGAGTTTTACACTGTACTGTACATATGAAGGTAAGAGAGGGATATGGCTATGTATCCTGTGAGCAAATAAAGACAAGGATAAAAAGAAAACTGGCAAATAACGATCATGATTTGAAATCGAAGATGAAAGTCTTTCTTAGGGACAAAAATACAAAGTGAGACAGAGAAATGGACAAAAACAGATGGGAGGGTGAGATATATATATATATATATATATATATATATATATATATATATATATAAATATATATATATATATATATATATATATATATATATGTATGAAAAAGAATAGGAGAGCCAGATGGACTAAAACAGCACAAAATGGAAAAAAAAGACAGAGAGAAGCAAGAGAGACAAAGAAAATCAGAGAGACATGGAGAGTGAGACAGAGACGGCCTTATCAGTGTATTGCAGGAGGCATAAGATGTAACTGGGGAGTCTGTGTGTGTATGTGTGTGTGTGTTTGTGTTATTGAAGTGACTTTGGTCAAGTTAAAAACTGGAAAGTCCAGTCGACAGATGGACAGGAAGAAAAACAGGAACATGAACTGTGTATTTATGGCTCTGCTTAATTAGAAAATTCAAGATTATGCAGCGTAAATCTTAAATATATTTATGTTCTCTCTTGAAATATTAATGATAATTAATAATGCCATCCAGTGCACTTGCAGTGATTCAGTGTTCAAACGAGATGTCTCTTTCACTCCAGAGGTAAGAAACCTGACAATGTCAGAGGTTACACTGCTTCAAAATCAATGAGGACCACTCTCAAAAGGCCTTCCTGTTGTTCCCTATGTTAAATGAGACCATCGATTTAAAGACAATCCAATCAGTCAAAATGTAAACAAAGCTAGGAGAACAGCGACAGTATTTCAAAAGGCTGTTTTTTTGTCACACTTAAACACTTTTTTTTATTATTTCATACTACTCTCTCTCTCTCTCTCTCTCTCTCTCTCTCTGTCTCTACATCAGCTTTAAATAATTAAACAACAGATCAAATCATATTATTCATGGTGGCTCAGAGGAAAGCTCACCATTGCCTCACAGCAAGACCGTCTGGAATCTGAACCTGACCCAGATGGTGCCTTTTTGTCTGTAGTCTGCTTGATAGTCCTGGGGCTGTTGCTCTGGCATTAGCTTAGTTGTGTTTAAAGGTTTAATATAGGTTCAAGCTTGTGTTGTCTAGAAAACGACTGTACGATGTAGATCAGTATGTGTTACAGAATAATTATGTGAGGGCCAGGGGTGTTAGGGATCTCTGTCATAAAGAAATATTGCTATTTCTTTTTTTGTTTGTTTGGTTTTTTGCCTAATATAAAGCCAGTTAAAGCTGAAACTGAAAATTCTGTGCATGTTGCATAACATCAACAGATTTTGAACGTAATGCACTGATAAGCATCAAACTGACATATATTTATATATCTTTGCTTCAACCTTAATTGCTTGTCTAATGCTTAAAGAACAACTGTAAACATTAACATATTAACATTTGCATAAAAAGACCACCATGAAAATGTTCATAATTCAGAACCAAAAGCATATTGGTCTAAATTTGAGCAATGAATGAGAAATGAACATGATTCAAAGACCTGCTTTTAAGTAGCGGTGGGGAATAGAGCCTCAAGATTACATCATATTTCAAGAAAATTTGCAATAATAATCTTTATGATAACATAGAAAATAATACTGAGCAATATTTTATTGATGCTTGGAGCTTGCAGGCAGCAACATTTATTTGTGAAAGTAAATGAAGGGCATTTTTACATACTTCTTTTCCAATGAGCTGCTGTCATTGGTGACACACTACCTAATTTGAAGTGTGAATTTAAAAAAGTGAAACATGTCAGCAGCAGCAGCAGCAGCAGCGTTATAGTGCAATAGTAATGACACAGCATTATATACAGTGGCACAGCGTAAGTCAAATGTAAGCACTAAAATAGCCTAGGTTGTGTTTTCCCTAGAAAATTTAAGTAAAAGTGTAACATAACTGCTTAACTCTTCAGTTTAACAATAAAGTTGCTTAACCTTGTTGCACAATATTGTCACATTGGACAAAAAATATTTTCTGCCATGGATGTTGTACCTTGTGGTTGAGCTTTTTAACCAGCTGCTTAAAGACCTGCTTCTCCATCATGTAACCACATCAGTAATTTCCCTCCACCATTTGATCTTCCTGTCATACAAAGAGTGCAACTAGCAAGTTCAACTAACGATGCTTGGTTGAGTCACTTGTTTACATTTGGGTCACATATTTCCTCCTTCATAGCCTGGTTCTACTTAACAGTGTGCTTTCGCCTCAAGCGGTGAAACATGTTTATTGTTACCACATTTACGGGGAACAGTTTTCTTGCATATTTTGCAAAGTACAGCGCGTTGCTGGAAGTTGTTAAAGTACAACCCTTTTTAGGTACTAAACTGTCATCGGAAAGTCACGGCTCTTAACGTAAACACGTGGCTCTGCTATAGAAATGATATCGCATTCTTACACTTTTATATTATGCAAAAATTTATACCGATATTATCACAGAAGATATGATATGGGACAGCCCTACTTTTGAGCGAAAAGGGCTTTTTTGAGAATAGGAAAGACTTAAACTGGTGCTGTTGAGAAAGTTCCTCTGAGATACCATTAAGGCTTTCAATGATGGCAAGAGGGTTCTCATCACTGAAAAGCCTTTTCTTTTCCTCTAATGACATGGAAAATATAGTAATATATGTGGACTTTCCATTACGCAAATTCACACTCTGTCCTGTCAGTTTCTTGGAAGTAGTTAAAATTATTTTCTTTGACAGTATTTTTTTCAAAATGTCTTCTTGATCTCATCATCCATGACAGCCGTGATTTTGAGATTTTGTTAGAGATTCATTTTAGTAAAGATGTCAGAAGGCAATATGAAAATCCTTTTTTCCCCCCATAATTTCCACCATGGCAGCCATACGCAGTTCACACATTAAGCTCAGCTAAACGAACACCACTGTCAATGCAGGGCTTCCTGTACTTTTCCATTTCAAGTGAAATGAAACCTTTAGATCTGAAATCATTTTATAGCCTTAAAGCACAAATATCTTTGTGTCTCTGTTTAATATTCAGCCATAAGCTAAAACGATAGAAGGCTCGAACAATTCCCTGGGTACCCCTGATTGGCATTACAAACAAGACCGCATTAAAGGGAATTAACACTGACTCTGAGATATGGGAATACCTATAGAAATTGCCATGGAATAGTTTTAAAACAAGCCATATTCCATCCAAATCACACAATTAAATTAATTCTGTTCTCCACATGAGCCTGTAAAAAGTGATTAAAAGGCAAGACATTATAAAACCATAATCTTTTTACAATACTTCATATGAATCTGAAGGCACATTCAGATGTCTAACAAAGTGACAACAATAGTATTTTACCTCTTTTTCTTTGACTCAGATTTCTTTCTCCCCACTGATAACCAGTCAACCTGCATTGTTATCTGCTATGCTTGGTGTTTATATCTCCTGAGCAACTTCACAGCCATCACACAAATATAACTTTCTGTCTCTCTGGTTAAACAACACGTGCGCGCGCACACACACATACCCCTTTGTCCTGCCTTTTTTCACTTTGTGTCTCTCTTTTAAGTTAAAGTTATCTGTGTCCTTTGTCTTGCTTGCTGAGCAGCTTTGCGCCTCTCTGTGTTTATGTGTCAGTTAAAGTGCCAGTGTTTCATCCAGGGTGGTTGTTTGTGTGTCTGCCTGTGCCCAAGATGCAGAGTGAAAACAAATCACTTCAAATCCCCAAGCTGGGTTTTTGTGTGCACGTGTGTTTGTAAGTATGTGTCTCCCAGGGCAATTTACATTGATGTTGTCGTCAGATTGGAGAAAGAGCATTAGAGCTCTTTTAACATCAGGTGTCTGCAACAATAAAAACATTCCAACAAACACACACACACACAGACACACTAAACAAACAGATACACAGAAACAGCAGTGTGGTGTCACATTTAGACACACACATTTAGAAAACACTGTTTGTCTCTCAGTTAAATATAGTCCTCTGGTAAAGCAAATGACTGTGTTTGAGTTTATGTGCATATGTTTCCAGCACTTATGGATAGTTTCACTCAGAAAACAGCTTCCCTCGTAGCTGTTTTGATATCAAACACACACTTCATCATACACACCAACACACACCGGTAAAATTCACCACAAAGAAGCCCAAAGAAGGAAGGATCCATCTTTTATGTATCACACACATCCTCTGCGAAACACATTCAACTAGACAATCAGCAAGCTGCTTTGTTTCACTCTCCAGCCAGCCAAGTCTTCTACTGCAATAGTCAAGCCAGTTGGTCAGCCAGCAGGTAAAAAGCTTGTATGTCGCTTATTCAGTCAGTAATCCACTGACTCATTCAGTCAGTAAATGAATAATTAAAGGAATCCTCTCTGCATTCACGCCGCTCCCTCACACCTGTACTGCCCCCTCTAAAGCCCTTTTCTACTCTGGCCGTTAAGAGGCATCCAGCTAATTGCTGCGATAAAGGGCTTAGTGTAGGGATCATTACATATTAGCAGTGCTTTTTGTATAGATACCAGGATAGGTCCTTGGGATCCCTTCACTGCTGTCAGAAAGCCAGTGACTGAAGAACAACAATAGATATTTAATGTATGATTATATTTTAACTGCAGCTTTACGCAAATACTCAGCATTGGTGAAGCTCATCAGCAATTTTGAGTGCTTCCAGAGTTTTTTCTTTTTTCTTGACTTAAATTTCATCAATAAGTAAGAGTACCCATGAAAATTAACATGTTATCCATGTTTCCTTTGTCTAAAACCTGACCATCTCAGTTTTTATAGTATACTAGATTCTAACTAAACTAGATTCTAAACTAACTAAATCTTTTTTTTGATACTAACCAATAAACTCAACATACTGTATGTAGCCTAGTGACAGAAAGGGTTCAGGTCACTTTAAGGTGCTTTATGTTGTAAGGTAAAGACCCAACAATAATACAGAGAAAACGCCAGCAAACCACCACCTATGAGCAAGCACTTGGCGACAACAGGAAGGAACAACTTCCTTTTAACAGGAAGACACCTCCAGCAGCAATACGTAACTGAACGAAGTAGAGGAGATAA
>JAMQGT020013172.1:0-33025 GCA_024447675.2 Pterophyllum scalare | reverse complement strand
AAAGTAAATGCACATGGTTTAGAGTTCACTGACAGTCAGTATCAGAGTGAGGGGCTCCCACTCTGAAGACAACAGGACCCTGAATAGTGAAGCCAAGATAGAAAAGCATTGGTGGCAGCGCTGATTCAGGTGGTTGCATCTTCTGTTCTAACCTTTATTTTCTGGCTTCCTGCACAAACAATCACTTCCTGCTCTTCATGCTCCTCCCCTCCTCCGCTGACTCTGTAGAAGAACATGTCTCTATCTGGACTGGAAGAAGGATATCTCTGATTTCTGCAATGTGCCACACCTTCCCACTGAACCACATATCATTGATCTGCCTCACCTTCTCCTTCCAATTAATTCTTCTATTTTGTTCACCCTTTAGCTCAGTGTCCACCTTTTCCTCCACAATTGCATCCAGTCTTGATTTGTGGATCCATTTGCTCAGTCCAGAGCCTTTTCCCAGAAAAAACAGCGGCACCAGGTAACGGCCTCGAAGGTACTTGCCATACATGGCATTCTCAAATGCGTTCTCCATGAAGGTGGCATATTTTTGCAGGTCAAGGTCTAACATGAGGTCAGGAGGTAGCTGTGCAGGCTCCCCTGCTGGCTCTTGTTCCTGATCTTGTTCCTGATCTTGTTCACTGTCTTCCCAGGTTGTGTTTGTTGACTCACTGTCCTCTGTGGCCACTTCTTCGTCATCCTCTTCTTGCAGCACCTGAAGCTGTTTTTCTGGCCAAAACAGCATCAGCACCAAAAGATAAAACTCAGGTCTGCTACTCGCCACCTCTGTCCCCAAGAATCTGTGAATTATCATTTGGAGATGCTTCATCGGGCTGAGCCATGGAGAACCAGTCGTCCTGTTGCTCAGGAGGATGTTGGAGAGGGTGTAGCTCTCTGCTAGTTTGATATCATCATCAAAATTCTCATACAACATCATCAAATATTCTTGAATTGTCTCTAAATCAGACATGGTTTTCTCAGCCTCCTCAAATTTAGCACGTCTTCCCTTTGACATGAAAAGACCGTGGTTCAGTAAATCCAGAAGGCCTGGAAAGCTGGTGGAGTGTGCTGCTGTTTCGTTGGTGTAGTATTTATAACAGAGTGCAACATCCCTCCAGAAGTAAGGTGGCTCCAAGGTACTCATGGTGGGTTGGGAGTAGGTTAGGTACCATTCAAAGAAGGCAAACTTTTCTTCAACTTCTGTTTTTACATCTGGATATAGAGCTGCAGAGCCGTCTTTGAGTTTCTCAAAGGAGACTTTTGCCACTTGGATGCAACCAAAGAGACCTCTGTTGTTAAAGGTATCTGAAGTCCTTTCTGTGTCCATCATCTCTGGGCTGTCATTCTGTCTCAGCTTTCATCTCCACATTTTTAAATGCTTTGAAGGCATCTTGTGCCTTTTTTAAAATATCTGTCTTGGTTAACATCAAACATTTCTTATAAATTTGTCCAAGAGTGGATCTCTTCCAATCGCTTTCTTGGCCCATTTTTCAGCAAGTTTCGAGTTTGTTGTTTCTGTGAGATACAGACGAGAAATTGTTTGGGGGAAATAGGGATTTTTTTGGAATTTGTCTGATGCAAATTTCAATACAGAGACAGCGTGGTGAAACCCTTCTTTTTCAAAGATGTCTCCTATCAACTCTGAAAACTTCTCTTTCCCATGTTCACCCATTTCTCTCTTCATTAGTAAATCTCTGATTAACTTTGTTATATGTGGTTCAGTTTGAGCACCACAAAGTGAAGACATTAATTTTTTCATTGTTGTACTTCGGTTAATCTCCAAGTCATCCAGCTCCTCCAAAGCTCCCTGTGCTATCTCTGGGTGACACATTGACACCCCCTCGTGGCCTTCGCTGGATATTTTAATCAAGAAGGTAAAAGGCTCCATTCGTTCTTCAAAGGGGGGGCCTCCATGGATGGGATCAGGTGGTCCAAGGATCTGTTGACACTCATGCATTGGAAGGTAGGACTCAGGAGCATATGTGTTAATCAGTGCCAAGAAAGAGAGCAGCTGCGTGTTGGTGGAATTTGATTTTTGTTGTACGTATTCTGAAAGGCAGAGGTTCCAGTCCAATTAAAAAAAGTTAAAGATGAAAAAGTAGGATGTAAAGCATCAGTGGCCATAGCTTCTGCTGAAGAGGAAGGTCTTGTATCTTTCTTTGAATACCTCCACATTTTTCTGAAGCAGAAACAAATGCCTGAAGAGATGCAGATAAGACAGATGTAAATTTTTTAGTTTTTAAATATACAATGTTTTAGCTCTCCTGCATAGTCTTTAGTGTACACTGGCTTCTTATTTAATGCTTTTGTCACTGAGACAAACAAAACAAGAAACCCTCCCTAAACAAGCCATATTTGCAGCACTGTTTCCTATAATATTTTAATAGTTCTGCATATGTATAAGCAATCCCTGTGAACCAAAGCCTCAGGCTTCCCTGTGCGCTGAGTGGTTTTGTTTTTTCTGATGTCACTGAGTGACAGTGGAGGAACTAATAGGCTATACAAAGGCCCATTACAAAATTATTTTGAACTATGACTCACATAAGCGACTCTAGTAGAGTCCCAAGAGTAAAGATATGGAGCTCCAAATGTAGATATTAGGGTCTTGTTAAGTAAATACTTAAATATCTACTACTCAAATTTTATAGTGCTCATCTACCAGTGCTGTTACAGATCCTGTTGATGTGCAAATAACTTTTCGGTTGACAATGCTGTGAAAACAGCTTGTCTTTAAATTCTTGCACCAATAAACAATTGAGACCTACATATCTGGGAAACAGCAGGGAGAGTTCCTATTATTAAACCTACATGTTTACAACTTCTGAAACTGCTAAATTATTTTATAAACTCTTAAGATCTCTCATAGTTCCTAAATTGTAATGATGCAGCTCACAGGCTGGTTATTTCTGTTTATCTCGTTGCAGGTTCCTGATGACAAAACAATAACAAAACTCCTTCCAAACAGCAAAAGTCTTGCCAATATACAGTATATTAAAACATACCTGCACATGAAAACACTGAATCAAAAAACAGATTTATGTATTACTCTAATTATCTTAGGGGTTAATAGACGAGTCTGTTACGTAGAAACTGTGAATGTAAAGGCTTAACAGCCTTGAGGCTTTATGATAGGATTTATGAACTGTAAGCTAACAGCACACATTAGAAAATCAGTATTGTCTACTGTCAAGTCTTTTAAAAACAAGCAACAAATATTTCTGCCAGCTTACCTGTTAGAGCTGAAGCAGGTGTGTCGGTGACTAAAGTGCCCAAGAGTGCTATTAAAGCACTCTGGACCACACCTCCCACATACTGCACATTCCTGTCTCTTGGGTATGGCGTATAATTTACATTGTGCTGCATCATTTCTCTCCATGTTAATGAGAACAGTTGTATTGTTGTTTGTGTACACACTATGTTTAACATCTTCAATCTGTGTGATGGTATGGTGGAAGACACTTCTATATATATATATATATATATATATATATATATATATATATATATATATATATGAAGTTTTCAATTTCTATCTTCTCTGCTACATCTGGCACATCATTTGCAGTTCATTTAGATTTTTCAAGGGGTACTAAAATAACTATTTTCAGTTTGACCTCTAATTTCCTGTTTCTACCTTCAGATAAAATTGAAGTTCTTGTACTCGGCCCCGCAAATCTTAGAAGTATGGTGTCGCACCAGATACTTATTCTGGATGGCATTACTTTGGCCTCCAGTAATACTGTAAGAAATCTTGGAGTCGTTTTTGAGCAGGATATTCAATGCACATATTAAACAAATATGTGGGACTGCTTTCTTATATTTGCACAGTATTTCTAAAATTAGAAACATCCTTTCTCAGACTAATGCTGAAAAGATAATTCATACATTTATTACTTCTAGGCTGGACTGTTGTAATTTGTTATTATTAGGCTGTCCTAAAAGCTCCCTGAAAAGCCTCCAGGTGATCCAAAATGCTGCAGCTAGAGTACGGACAGGGACTAGAAAGAGAGAGCATATTTCTCCCATATTGGCTTCTCTTCATTGGCTCCCTGTTCTCACATACAAGGTCTTGAATAATCAGGCCCCATCTTCTCTTAAAGACCTCATAGGACCATATGAGCCCAGTAGAGCACTTTGCTCTCAGACTGCTGGCTTACTCGTGGTTCCTAGGATACTTAAGAGTAGAATGGGAGGCAGAGCACTCAGCTTTCAGGCCCCTCTGCTGTGGAACCAGCTCCCAGTTTGGATTCGGGAGACAGACACCCTCTCTATTTTCAAGATTAGGCTTAATACTTTCCTTTTTGATCAAGTTTATAGTTAGGGCTGGATCAGGTGACCCTGAACCACCCCTTAGTTGTGTTGTAATCTGCGTATGCTGCTGGGGGGGTCACATAATACAATGAGTGTTTCTTCTTCACTCACCTCTTTTCACTCTCTATGTGTTTATACATTCCTCTGCATTTAAGCATTAGTCATTAGTTATTATCAATCTCTGACTCTCTTTCACAGCATATCTTTTGTCACTAGTGTGACTGTCCACAATGAAATGAGTTTTACATCACCATGGATTGAGGTGAAACAAAGATTGAGCTATCTGGGCACAATGATAAGAGGTATGTTTGGAGGAGAAAAGTTGAGGCTTTCCAACCCAAGAACACTGCAGCGTCAAGCATGGAAGTGGTAGCATCATGCTCTGGGGCTGTTTTGCTGCCGGCAGTACTAGAAAATCGTAATGAAGAAGAAGAACTACCTACAATTCTTCAACTTCACCTCAAAGCAACAGCTAGACAGTTGAAACTTGGACACAGTTGGGTGTTTGTTCCAAGAGGACAATGATCCCAAGCACACATCTCAACTATTTTTGAAAAGGATAAAGCAGGCTAACATTAAGCTTCTAGAATAGCCTTCCCAAAGTCCATCACCTCTCTGTAAATAAGACCAGCTGGAGCCTTCACTCTATCAGATTGCTGTCATATTAGTGGTGGTAATCAGGCTCTCTGATGCTTGCTGATGTTGCTTTCTCTCTGCCTTCTAGAAATACCTTTTCACAATTTTATTTATACAGTGCCAAATCACAACAAACAGTCACCTCAAGACACTTTATATTGTAAGGTAAAGACCCAACACTAATTACAGAGAAAACCCAACTGTCAAAATGACCCCCTATGAGTAAGCACTAAGTGACAGTGGGAAGGAAAAACTCCCTTTTAACAGGAAGAAACCTCCAGCAGAACCAGGCTCAGGGAGGGGCAGCCATCTGCTGCGACCAGTTGGGGCTGAGAGGAGAGAGACAGGACAAAAGGCTTGCTGTGGAAGAGAGTCAGAGATTAATAATAACTAGTGATTAAATGCAGAGTGAAGTATAAGCAGAATAAAAAGAGGTGAATGAAAAGAATCACTCAGTGCATCACAGAAACCGCTACCAGCAGCCATCCATCCATCCATTTTCTTCCACTTATCCAATTTGACCCTGGACAGTTTGCCAAAGGACATCTAGGATGCATTGTTGAATTATGAGGTTTTCTTTACAGTGAAAAAAAAAGTAACAGGTAGGAGTAGTTTTTGTTTTTTGCAACAGTGCGACATTTCTTGGCTACATTTTTGGAAGACTGGCTCATCATTGTTAGCTTGCCAACTCGTAAAATTTGACACACCTTGCTCTTCTAGCCGTGAACAAACTGTAAACAAAACTGAAACTGTAAGGATTCATCTCCTACTATTTGAGCATGTATGTCTTGCAGGGGAACTGTAAGCAGAGTTGCCAAGACCTCATTCTCCCCAGAAATCCTCTGGTTTCATTGATGCTAAGTCTTCATCTGTCATATCCATATCCAATCATTAGGACATATTTTTGAAAGAATTAGTCTTAAAGGCTCAGCTGGTGCTACTGTGCTCAGTTACCTATAGTATTTGCTGTCACAATCTCTGCAGTCCTGGCGGTAGCCATCAAAACATAAAGAACATTCCCACAATTCACAGGAATTTGAATATGGCTGAAATCAACTACAGGAAATTCTTTGAATGCAGTGCTTCCTTATGTGTTGTGTCTCAAACCCCAAAAACCAGACAACTGTGCAAAATCATCTGCTGCATAATAATAAAAAATCATAATAATAAATGAAAATTCATGTAAATAGTAAGGAAGCACTCCATTAATTTAATACCAAATGTACAATAAAAACAGAAGTGTTGTTTATCAATTAAAACTAAAACCTAAGATTCTTACCAACAGTACAGCAATAAAAGAGATGACAAAAAAGATTAAAACATTTTAATTCCATATAAATTGTTTATAAATTTAAAAGTTCTAAAAATACCTGATATGATACGCTGTGTTTGAACTGTAGCTTCTGTGGATGCGTGAAAATGTTAATGTATGCACACTGTATGCAAACCCAGCTGGATTTTCTTGCTATGGTGGGATGGCCTTGTCAATATGTACAGTAGCAGGCTACCTTTCATATTGTGTAATAAGAAAGATTTACACAATGTTAGGCATGGTGAAGATTTTAAGTGCCACTATCATCAAGTAAGTCTAATGGTCACTTAAGAGATTAAATGATTAAATGCTACTTTCTTCTTTTGTTTTGTTGGATCAAAGAAAAAATGTAGTGTCGGGGAGGTGACGGGAAATCAGCAAACCAAAACACTGGACAAAACAGTGGAAAATTCAGCAAGTTAATTCACTGTGGAGACCACATGCCTCCATAAACATGCATTAAATGAGTTGGCGACCCCATAACAATATGATGACCACACGTAAGTTCAAGATTCACTCGCAAGACAATGAAGCCAATAAAATGCAGTGTCATTACAACTGTTGATGTGACCCCTTTTATTCTTCAACACAGCCTGAACTCTCTCTGGCAGCTTCCTGTCAATTACACTCAATTAAAATTAAAAACTGAAAAAAAAAGAAGAAAAAAAAGGCCAGAATTATCCAAACATCTGAGATTTTTTGGGAAGCTGGCAGCTGTGAGTCCAGCTTTGCTTTTGCTGTTTCACACAGTAAACTCCAAAGTAAATGCACATGGTTTAGAGTTCACTGACAGTCAGTATCAGAGTGAGGGGCTCCCACTTTAATGACAACAGGGACCCTGAATATTGAAGCCGAGATAGAAAAGCATTGGTGGCAGCGCTGAGTCAGGTGGTTGATCTTCTGTTCTAACCTTTATTTTCTGGCTTCCTGCACAAACAATCACTTCCTGCTCTTCATGCTCCTCCTCTGCTGACTCTGTAGAAGAACATGGCTCTATCTGGACTGGAAGAAGGATATCTCTGATTTCTGCAATGTGCCACACCTTCCCACTGAGCCACATATCACTGATCTGCCTCAACTTCTCCTTCCAATTAATTCTTCTATTTTGTTCACCCTTTAGCTCAGTGTCCACCTTTTCCTCCACAATTGCATCCAGTCTTGATTTGTGGATCCATTTGCTCAGTCCAGAGCCTTTTCCCAGAAAAAACAGCGGCACCAGGTAACGGCCTCGAAGGTACTTGCCATACATGGCTTTATCAAATGCATTCTCCATGAAGGTGACATATTTTTGCAGGTCAAGGTCTAACATGAGGTCAGGAGGTAGCTGTGCAGGCTCCCCTGCTGGCTCTTGTTCCTGGACTTGTTCCTGATCTTGTTCACTGTCTTCCCAGGTTGTGTTTGTTGACTCACTGTCCTCTGTGGCCTTTGGTTCCACTTCTTCATCATCCTCTTCTTGCAGCACCTGAAGCTGTTTTTCTGGCCAAAATAGCATCAGCACCAAAAGATAAAACTCAGGTCTGCTACTCGCCACTTCTGTCCCCAAGAATCTGTGAATTATCATTTGGAGATGCTTCATCGGGCTGAGCCATGGAGAACCAGTCGTCCTGTTGCTCAGGAGGATGTTGGAGAGGATGTAGCTCTCTGCTAGTTTGATATCACCATCATTTTCCTCGTACATCACCTTGACACATTCTTGAATTGTCTCTAAATCGGACACAGTTTTCTCAGCCTCCTCAAATTTAGCACGTCTTCCCTTTGACATGAAAAGACCGTGGTTCAGTAAATCCAGAAGGCCTGGAAAGCTGGTGGAGTGTGCTGCTGTTTTGTTGGTGTAGTATTCATAACAGAGTGCAACATCCCTCCAGAAGTAAGGTGGCTCCAAGGTACTCATCTTAGGTTGGGAGTAGGTTAGGTACCATTCAAAGAAGGCAAACTTAGTTTCAATTTCTTTTTCTAAGTTTGGAGGTAAAGCTGCATCATGGACCTGCCTGTGTTGCTCAAAGGTGATCATTGCCACTTGAAGGAAACCAAAGAGACCTCTGTTGTTGAAGCTATCTGGCTTGCTTTTAGCATCATCACTGTCCATCATCTCTGGGCACTTTTCATTCTCAGCTTTCATCTCCACATCTTTAAATGCTCTGAAGGCATCATGTACCCTTTCAAAATCATATTCACTGTTGTCCTTTAAACGTTTCTTATAAACTTGCCCAAGAGTGTCAGCCATGTAAGAATTGGTCGGAGCTCTTTCAGTCGCTTTCTTGGCCCATTTTTCAGCTTTGATGGTATCCGTCTTATGGTACAGACGAGAAATTGTTTGAGGGAAAAACAGCATTTGTTTTAAATTTTATTGAAGCAGATTCCAATACAGAAAACGCATGGCTGAAACCTTTCTTTCCTCATAATATCTCTGATCAGCCTTGAGAAATTCTCTTGACCATTCTCACCTATTTCTCTCTTTGTCAGCAAATCTTTGACATAATTGGCAATGCGTTGTTCACTTTGAGCTCCACATAGTAAATGCATCAATTTTTTCACCGTAGCACTTCTGTTGATCTTCAAGTCATGCAGTAGCTCCACAGATCTCTGCGCAATCACTGGGTGAACTGACACAGCTTCAGGGTTTGCACTGATCAAGAAGGTAAATGGCTCCATTCGTTCTTCAAAGGGTGGGCCTCCATGGATGAGATCAGGTGGTCCAAGGATCTGTTGACACTCATCCATTCGGAGGTAAGACTCAGGAATATATGCATTCAGCAGCACCAGTACAGAGAACAGTTGTGTGTTTTTGGACTCTGGCTCTTTTTCCACATAGTTTAAAAGGTACAGTTTCCAGTAGTTATTACATAAAATTTCTGCTTCCACATCATCACTGATGTCAGTGGTCTCGGTTTTTGCTGACTTTTGTTTCATGGCAGTAAGTTTTAGACTTCAAGATTAAGATGAAAGTTGTTTTTCTTTATTCCTCCTTCAGACACACAGTTCAGGTACCTAGATTAGATATCTAGAGAAGTGAGGATGAGAGAAATGTAAATGATTTATTTTTTTCAAATACATGTTCATTGCACTATTGAGCTTTTCTACTGGAGAAAGGACAAAAAAAATCAACCACACAGATAAATAGTTGTTACCGCCGTAGTTACCACTATGTGATGAACAATACAGTTATTCATTTAGGGGTTTTAGATTACTTTGATTAAATTAAATCAGCTGGAGCCATACCATAAGCACTTTCTGTTTATCACAGATAGCAAAAAGGTTTGTTCTGAACATCCAAAAGCTCTTTCTCAACCGAAATTTTCCCAAAGGAAACTGTGAAAATACTTTTTTTCAAACAATCATTGGAATTTGAAGAATATGAATGTGATTAATGTTTTTAATCTTACACCTGTCAGAGTGGTGAGGTAGAGATAACCTTTTCTGAATAACTTTTTCATTCTCCCTGGTAATGACAGTTAGTAGTTGACTTCTTGTACATGGTAATAAAATAAAACCAGTACAACATTCTGTTTGCAAAGGGTAGCCAATCAGAAGAAAGCTTCTTTTCTGACAGTGAATGAGCTGTGAGGCTGCAGCAGTGCTGAGTGTTTGGTAAATGGAAATAGAAAGCCTTGGTAGCACAACTTTATAAGATATAATGACCTTAAGGCTTAAAAACAGGATTCATGAACTGTTACCTATTAGCACTTACTATTATCAAACAACTTTGTGTTGTTTATTGTTAAGTCTTTTAAAATAAGCAACAAATATTTCTGCCAACTTACCTGTTAGAGCTGAAGCAGGTGTGTGGATGACTGGAGAGTCCAAGAAAGTTATTTTAATAATCTGAGCCACACCTGCTGTTCATTGCACATCCCCTACTCTTGGGTATTGCATGTTTCCATTGTATCATATCTCCTTGGTGATCAAGGATGTTATCAATTACTGTGCTGTTCTTTGTGAATGAAAAATGCCTTCACTGACTCACACGTGTTTCAGCTGAAATGAAAATGAAAAGTCCTTTTTTTCCGGTAGATATTCACTTTGCCTGCCATATTTGTTCAGGTTTCCAGTTAATAAAATATAATGCAGCCTCATTTAGCTGTTAAGTTTATTAGCAAATCATTTAGATCCAAAACAGAGAATTTCATAATGAGATGAATGCAGAGATGAATGAAGGACTGCATAGCAAACCATCAAACTTAGTTCATTCAGTGGAAAAAATAAATAAATCAGTATTTCCTCCCATTGGACCATGATCAGAATTAGCTGATTTCTTTCATTTGTTTTGTAACTTCGTATTATGAATGTACAATGTACTATGGACATAGTACACTGCATTTTTTTTCATATTTGATCTGTTTAAAGTCACCATATTTTTGCCAGCATTTTTGAGCCCTCATTATTTCATTATAGATATCCACATGAAATCTTCAGGTCACTATGTTTTGAAGGCAAATATTGGACTCTTTACTACATTCAGTGTTAAGCTTTGGTTTTCAGTTACTTTCATGGCTTTTAAATTAATAAATGATGCTAAATTATTAAAGATTTGACTGCAAACGTGTATGTAAAGTAATGAAAATTAGATACATTAAAGTGGGATATACATCAATAAATCAGTAATTATGACCCAATATTATGAAAAATTAGTACTTTTATTTTAGGCAATGAGAACATTTTGATGCTTAAAATTCATCAGGGATTTTGGATGCTGTTGCTGTTTTACTTTTCTTTTTACTATCCTGCTTCATAAGGTGATACTAAGATTAAATCAGCATTGTTTAGTTGCAGCTTTAAAAAAAAAATATTAATTTTGTTCAAGAGAAAGGCTCAGCTCAAGTCAAGGGATTATTTTTATGCAATATCTTTAATTTTGCTCAGTTTTCGTAGTAATACCATGGATATCAGATGTCCAGTATTTTCCACAGTTGTGCAAATACTATTCATTTTAGTCAAGAAAAATCTAGTAAATGGAGCTTAAGGGGTTTTTTTGTCCTACATAAAATAGAAATATACAAATAGATTCCAACCAAACATCACCAAAGGAACTACTGTATATACTAGTGCACACCAAAATAAGTCACTACATGTACATAACAGTCAAAATAAGTCACTACATGTAAGTACTTCTCCATAAGCGATTCAACCTGTATTCAGAGAATGAGTAAATATTTAATAAATCGGTTGTTTTCTGCTAAAGCAGAAGGAGGAATATTGGGATGCATTGTTTAAAATTAGGTTGCCTTTACAGTAAAGCAAAAGTCAAAGAAGAGTAGCAGGTTGGGCTGGTTTGTTGCAGCAGTGCAACCAGATAGTTGGTTCATCATCTTTAACTAGTTAGTGATGAAAGAGTGTTTCATTGTTGTTGACTCACCAATTCATTGTAAGACTTGAAACACCCTGCTCTTCTAGCTATGAACAAAACTTTAAACAAAACTGAAACTAAAGATTCATCTCTTTTTCTATTTGTGTGTGTGTGTGTGTGTGTGTGTGTGTGTGTGTGTGTGTGTGTGTGTGTGTGTGTGTGTGCGTGTGTGTGTGCGTGTGTGTGTGTGCGCACTGTTAAAGTGTGGAAAGTAATGCAGACTGAGAACACATTGGACACACTTGTGACATTTAAGAAATCCTACACGGTCACTTGCAATCAACTTAAATATGAAACTCTTGCATTACATACAGTACCCGGTACAGTCATACAGAAACCCCACAGGTTTTCATTCATTGAGAACAGCATCAAGTCAGGTTTTCTCCCTGTCAGTTTTTGTACCACTCCCTACTGTGAATGTACAGTCATAGAAAAAAATTAATTACACCCTTTTATGTATATAAATTATGTAATATGTATGGAATAATCTGGTCCTTAGCAAGTCTTAAAAGTAGGTAAATACAAGCTCAGATGAACAACACCACATCTGGGTCCATAGACACACGATTATTACACTGTCATCATTTATTTAACAACTAAGCCAAAATACAGAAACAGTGTGTGCAAAACCAAGTACAGGTACTGCTAATCACAGGTACTACTTGATTAATTTATGTGTGTCACCTCAATAAAAGCAGAAGTTTTAGATGTTTACAAGTCTGGATCACTCAGGTGTGTGTTAACACAATGCCAAGGAGAAAATACATCATCAGTGATCTTAGAGAAGCAGCTGTTGATGCCCATTAATTTGGGAAAGGTTATAATGTCATTTCCAACCAAATTGAAGCCCATCATTCACAAGCGGTAGATATTATATTCTAGACAGTTGACAGTCTTCCCAGGAGTCGACGTCCCTGCAAATTCCCCACAAGCAATGCTCAAATAACCTGCAAGAAAAGCTACATCTCAGAATCTGCAGCCCTCAGTTAGCATGCTAAATGTTAAAGTTTATGATAGTACAATTAGAAAAAGACTGAACAAGTGCATCTGAGCAAACCACAAAGCCTCTGGAGCAATGTCCTTTAGACAGATGAGAACAAAGTGGAGATCTTTGGCCATGATGCACAGTGCCAGATTTTGTGAAACACTATATCAGCACAAACACCTCATATCAGCTGCCAAGCATGGTGGTGAAGGGGTGATGATTTGGGCTTGTTTTGCAGGTTAGTTGTGGGAGTCAGGTGACTGGGACCAGTGGGAAAGTCTAAGGTGTTCAGGAGGGGAATAACAGAGACTATAAAGATCTCTTGAAATGAAAGGAGATATGGCTGTCACAGACATGATGAAAAACAATTAATGCTAAAATCTTCAAAACCTGTTTTTCATTTCTGGTTACAGTATAAGGTTAATAGTTCAGAGAAACAACAGATATGTCAAACTGAAACACACAGTCTACAGTCACTGGAGTACTTTAAGACTTAAATGTAAATTGAAAGAATACAAGCTGTATTTTTTTTATAACAGGTTATCATAACTATTGTGTTCCTGATGTCAGATCTTCTCTCCGGTCCTATTTTAGGGATAATCACGTAATTCTTCACATGTATCTACTGGAGGAAAACACAGAAGGTGAACAAAAGTTAACAATACACTAAAATCCAAGCGGTGAATCTTTTAATATCCACCAGACCATTGGTGACCCATCTTAGGGTTAGGAAAAATGGAAATATCTTGTGGCCTCTCCTCATAAACCCATACTGTTCAGGGTGAGTTTGACCCATGTTGTCATTTGACAGTAGTAAAAATACCTTAAATTAAATTTGATGACTTTTCCTAAATCAATCTGTCAGATCCAGATAAGACACTTACTATCAAGGAATTTTGGGCCCAAGTCAAAATGAACCCAAACCATAATTTGAATGCATACAACATGAGCAGCACATAAGGGTTAAAACAGCAGCAGGAAAATCCAAAAGTGACCCGTGGTATGCTGCTTCGGGATTTGTGGCATTTGCCAGTGTTGCAACGGCCAGCTGCTCTCTGATAACACTTTGTTTGTACACACGATGCAAGGTTATATGAGTGTTTGTGTTATTCTGCATGCACACAAATCTGCATGTGGGGGTACTAAAGGATCTTCTTTTCACACAGCAATATATAGATTTTTGTTTTTCAGTGTGAATAAGGCACAGATTATGTGGCCAATGTTATATTTCTTAACATTTAATAATGCTGCAGCTTTCATTGTCTTTTAGTAATCAATCAATAAATAAATAATAAAAAGGTCATTTCTGCCATGGACAGTTTTTGCACCATGAAGTGACTGTATGTAGGCTAAATAAAACTAAATTATTTGACAGCAGTAGTAGAGCAGAGCAGTTTAATGTTTAGTATAATGCAAAGTTCCAGTCTTCCAGTCTCATTATATTTCCAATCTCGTTGTATGCCCATGCCTACAATGACAATAAAGTTCATCATATCTCTTAAAGTTTATCTTATCACTTATCACTCTTATCTATAAGTTTTTGAATTACCTTTTAAAAGGTAGAAAGGATAAGATATTGATTTTTAATAACATATTCATAGCATGACTGTTGTGTGACAATTGGGTCACTGCTGTCACACCACTCCAATGAAAGCCATGGTGTGTGACAACACAGCGGCATTATTAAATGTTAAGAAATTTAACATTGTCCTCATGATCTGGGCTTTATGCACACTAAAACAAAATGTCCCCCCATGCAGAATGACAAATGCTAATATAACCTTGTATCCTGTATACAAACATAACAAATATAACAAAGTGCTAACAGAGAAGTTGCATCTAATGAGGCCAACCACAAAAAATGCATGGGCTTAGGCTACCATGTGGCAATAGCAGCAGAGCACTGGCGTAAATTCAGGGGCAGATTGGCTTACTGACTGGCTGCTGTAGTATCAGCAAATGCCACAATTCCGGAGCAGTCATACCACTGGCCACTTTTGGATCTCGGTGACTCTCAGTCAAAACATTCTGAAGTAGGGTTAGTCCTTGATTTGAAAATTCAGATAAGCTAGATTAAACCCAATCCAGGTTCTATGGGTTAAAAATCCCAAATGGGTGTATAAAAACATTGCTGGATAACCAAAGGGGGTTGGAGCTAGGCACATAAAACAAGTTCTTTGGGTTAGGACAAACTGTTAGGTAAGCTTTAAGTTAAGCTACAGGTTTAGGTAGTACTGCATGCAGAGAGGTAGGGTTAGCGTTAGGTGGGTTAGTTAGGGTGTGGATGCAGTTTATATCTACACCATTTTATAGATTTTTGCCTGTTTGAACACCCAAATAGAAAAGCCATTAACAGAAAAACTAATGTCCAAATATATAAGACTTCATATGAAGTTAGTTTCAGAAGATTTGTCTATTTAGCATGTGGATGAAATAAATCCTAACACTATTAGGGTCACTAGTGGCATGGTGGTCAGTGTAAGTACATTGTTCAGGATCTGTACCTTCCTTTTGTTGCTTTCCACACTTGACATGCCTCCATTGCAGCTTCACAGCAGATGAGACCTGATTTTTAAGAGAGGACTCCAGCTAAATTCACACATGTAAAAGAAAGAAGGTATTAGTTTTTATTTGTATTGCTAAATGTTGAAAAGAAAAAAAAGAGTAGAGGTATTTTGAAGCCGTGTAAGTTTAAGCAGTTTATTGGACCTGCTGTAGCAATTGATCTCGGATGTTCGGATCTGTCAGATCAGCACTGGTTTTCATTCTCAGCCTCACTATAGTCCTCCTCTGCACAGCTGGAAATTGAAATTAATAAAATTAATTACTAATTATTTTCATTTGTAAATATTTCTCCAGTTCTGTACCAAACCAAAAGGAAAAATGGTATGGTTGGTAACGATAATGAAATATGGTTTATTTAAGGTTAAATAATCTACACAATGTCTAAATTAAACACACCAATATTTCCATTCTGATCAAGCATAATGACAATTTTTAACAGCTTTACAAAATTAAAAGCTGTTGCATCTCACAGAATTATAATGTGCAATCATTTCATCTTGTGCTACATCAGGTGAGAATAGATTATACCTTTCATAGCAGATGTAGTTGTAGTCGGTGGAGCCTTAGTTGTAGCAGCAGCAGCAGCAGTAGTAGTAGTAGTAGTAGTAGTAGTAGTATCTGTAGCAATTAATTTCAAAAGTGTGGAAAAAGAATGACAAAGTGAAAGAGAGCAATAACTTAGAAAACTGTGACAAAAATCCAATTGTCATACCTGTACTTTATAACTGTTAACATGCAATCATTTCATCTTAGGCTACATCAGGTGAGAATAGATTATACCTTGTCATAGCAGATGTAGTTGTAGTCGGTGGAGCCTGTAGGTGTAGCAGCAGCAGCAGTAGTAGTAGTAGTAGTAGTAGTGGTAGTAGTATCTGTAGCAATTAATTTCAAAAGTGTGGAAAAAGAAATGACAAAGTGAAAGAGAGCAATAACTTAGAAAACTGTGACAAAAATCCAATTGTCATACCTGCACTTTGTTACTGTTATTGTGCAATCATTTCATCTTAGGCTACATCAGGTGAGAATAGATTATACCTTTTGTAGCAGATGTAGTTCCAGTCACACACCAACCGAAGATACTCAAACATGGCGAGTAAGCTAAATGAACAAATAAATTTTGTGGGATTCTGCATAAATAAACATGAAAATGACAGAGACAGGACATAATTGTAAACAGCATTAACAAAGAATTGGTATTGTGACACAGGCACATGGCTCAGTACATGTATGGGGCCCAGAAAGGAAACACCAGAGGAGCAAAACACCAGCTACTGGTAGATGGAGCAGTCACTCAAGACTGTAAGACACCCTGAAAATCAAAGTGAAAAAATGATGAGGTGGGCTGGACCATTTTGCCAAAATTTCATTTTAGTAACTCAATATGGCACTCAGTAGTTTGTATGCATCTGTGAAAAGAACAGGCCACAAGTGGCAAATGGTAAATGGACTGGTTCTTATATAGCGCTTTTCTACTCTGTCTGAGCACTCGAAGCGCTTATACAACAACACACAAACTGGACCAGCCTGCCTCATCATGTTTTCACTTTGATTTTTGCAGTGTCTCAGAATTCAGTCCTATGCAGGTTGATCATTTTCATTTCCATTAAATGATGTGGCATTCCTAAGACATTACCAGTCCATATCAATATAGATATCCAGCACTGACATCTGATGTGTTTTCAAAGTGCTCCTTTAATTTTTTTTTAATTTTTTTTTTTGTGCAGTTTTTGTGCAGGTGGTTGAATGGGTCATCTGCTAGTTAGAACATCGGTGGTTTTATCCCTGGCTTCTCCAGCCTGAATTCCAAATATTTGTGTTCTAATGCATACACAATAGCAATAATCTGGAAAAGGAATAGCTTGAGCTGTAAAGAATACATAATTTCTTGGATAAAACACGAGAGATGGTCACAATCCTTTCAAGTAAAGAAAACTTTTAGGCATGTGGACAATTTGATCATGAGTGGTAAATATTATCTACCATTATTATTGTCTTTATCAATAATAAATGGAATCAAAAGTGTGACAATATAACAGTACAACTACACCTACTATTTATATTTGATCTTAAATATTTTTGGCTCACCATCACCATGATCTTATTTCTGAAAATCTGGAATTATACTGAAGTTACTAGATAAATATAGGTTCATATTTTCTTACCCGTCAGTTGTGTGGTCACCACAGTGAAAAGAACTGCCCCTGTAAATAAGAAGTAAATCAATATACAAAAAAAAAAGTATGGATGTGAGTTCTGAATTCATATTTCAGAACAACATTTCTGAGAAAAAATTACAAACCAAAGATGAGAAGTTTCATTAATCTTCCTTCCATGATCTGCAGCAATGAGACACATTCAACACCCAGGATTTGTTTTTTTTAACATCTCTGTTTGGAAGATAACAGCATAAAATGTTGCTGTATTTCTCTGAATTTGGTCTCACCTCTTGACTTTGTGTCTTCACTATGGAAAAAATATACCCGAGTGTCTCCTTCCCTTTCATTAAGTTTGGATAGTAAATGGTCCGTAGCTTGTGGTTGTGTTTTTTTGTGTGCACTGAGCCATTGCTGAGGTGATATTTTTGCAAAGTGAGCATGTTCCTGACAGAGTGAAACTCAGAAATTCATTCAGTACAGACAGCGATCTTTGTGAAAACCATTTTGCATTTAACAAAAGGAGACGATTTAGGAGTGCATTTTGTCAATCATGTTGGTCCTCCCAAATTCAAGAAAATAAATGTGTGTTTGCATGTGTGTGTAAAAGAGACATCCCTTTCAGATATATTTGGTTTGCAGCTGACCACAGCATATGTGACTGATGGTCGGGACATTTGTTTAATGTAGGCGAAGTTTTCTTAGCATTGCAGAGCCATTCAAAACTATGTTTGTTTTTTAAAAAGAGTGCACACCAGGTGAGCTGCCTGTTTGTTTGCAATTTTCATTTAAAATTACATACGTCATCCTCACTACCAAATGTGCATTTTTTGAAAAATGGTAAAATAAATATATTCATTTATCAGGCCTGATTTTAAACAGATTACTACTTTTTAATGGATATAATCAGACACATTAGAACACAAAGACAAGGTCAAGTTAAGGCCATGTATGTCATGATCCCGGTTCTGGACTTCTAATTTCTATTTTGTTTATCACTGGTGGATTTTTAGTTTATTGTGGTTTTGAGTTGGTTCCTTTATATTTGTTTATATTTACATTATCAGATTTATAGTTGGCATTTTCTGGGTTAGGTTCTTGGTTATAGTTTAGTTACATTTATTCCGTTTTCCCGTGTCTAGTCAAGTCTGTGTTTCTGTATGCTGTGTTCTGTTACTTCCTGTTTTATTTTTGCTAGTCTTTTGTCTCTTGTGCTTTATGTTCAGTTTTGCTTACTTTGTCTTGCTAGTTTTACTGAGTTCACCACTTCTCCCCAGTTGTGTCCCATTTCCCTCATCATTCCCTCATGTGTGTATTCAAGAACTCAGTTTTCCTCAGTTCCTTGTAGTGTCGTCTTTCATTGCTGTGTCTTTCTGTGTTCTCCATTACTCAAGTATAGGCCAGCTGAAGTTTGAATTTTGTTTTTCCCGTAAACAATTCAAATAAATGTTGGATTCTGAGTTTCTCATCTCTGGAGTTCTGCTTTTGGGTTCAACCCTGCCTGCACACAGCTGAAACATGACAACGTAGCACTAGGCCAGATGAAGCCTCCTAAAGCCTTGAAACTCTCCATCCAATTGGTTAAAAAAAAATCTAAAAAAAAAAAAAAGTTAATTTCTCGAGTCTTTATGCGTGCACTTCACCCCACCCCCCCATCTTCTGGTCAAAACCTTTAATGTTGGTATTAGAGGTCTATCAATGTAAAACTTGTCAGTATTCAGTCAATATTTAAATTGCAGTGTTTTCAAAAGTTGGGACAGTGATTGTGCTTATTAATACTGAAGCAAATGTGACTTTATTCATTTTTATTAAGATATATTTTTTCTACTGTGCTTGGACCCAGTGGGTTTATCGTTTTTGGAAAACAATGTTTCCGGCTTTTGAGAAAACCCTTTCACATAGTGCTGAGGAGGTAGGGGTGCACAAGCATCCCACAGCAAGCCTGTATATATGTATCTCTGCCTAGATCATACCTATAGTTGAAGTGATGCTGTTTAACCCCAGTTGCTTGGCATACAACAAACACTTCACCTTAGAATCATGAAAACACCATGTGTCACAGGCAAACTGGCAAAACTCCAACACAAACACACAAATTATACTGGGATCCATTGTGCTGTATATATGTCCAAAAATCACATGAACTCTCAAACTACTTCCTGAAACAGTGAGGCTTCAGATATCAGTGACATCACTCGGTCTTAATCAAGCAAGCCTCAATATGTGCTTCATAAAAGACTTAATAATAATAATAATGCCTTAGACTTATATAGCGCTTTCCATGGTACTCAAAGCGCTTTACAATTCTGTGCACCATTCATTCACACCTCAAACTTGGTGGTGGTAAGCTACTAATGTAGCCACAGCTGCCCTGGGGCAGTCTGAAGCGTGGCTGCCAATTCGCAGCTACGGCCCCTCCAACCACATTCACAATGTTTTAAGTGTCTTGCCCAGGGACACAATGACAGCACACGTTCAGACGGGGACTCGACGGGGGACTCGAACCCGCAACCCTCCGGTTGTGAGGTGAGCACCTACCCACTGCGCCACTGCCATTTCTTCCTACGTTTCTCGACACACCCGCTGAAGCCTCAGCACAGTAGTCCCAGTTTCCTTTCCTTTCAGTTTCCTTTCATCACTGAGTGCTGTTCTTTTTTTTCTTTTTTATGGCTGTTTTAAATGATTGATAGTGTTTATTGCTCTGATGTAATATTGACTCAAATTCCAGAGTTTATTGCTTATGTAGAAAAAAATTCTCATCATAGCTGTCATATAAAGCGGTGCAGTGATGTCAGTAATGTGTTAGTAACGAGTTACTCTATTATGTAAAAGGCTGAAAAATCAGTACTGGATACGAGTAATCTTTGGGGCCTCAGCCGATCTGTAATCACTCATCCGCCTGATAACTTCCATCTTCCCACACTGTAAAACTCAATACTAACATCATTACTCTGGTCTAGTCATTTTCTTGTGAGCCAATCAGCTTCGATTCTGCAGGCTTTAAAGCTCAGAACTCTTTTGTCATTCTGCCTTGCAGACTTTTATTTGTGCAACCCACTTCATCCCCATCTCCGTTACACACTGGTTACTGCCCCATCCAAGCCTCCATCCTTACCACTACCAGAATCTAGACACCAGGAGGTCCCATGCTCTCCTATCATTGCTGGGATCCCGTTCTGCTATGATGGGTCATTGCAGTCTAATCTCCAAATTGCTTAATCGAACTTTGTGTGTCAATAAATCATGTCCAGTTCTTCCAAATGAAATTCCCTTGCAGATTAAAACTCCATCATGCAAAGAATGTGAATATGATCCAGAAACACTACTGTCTTCTCTGGGCCAAAGCTCGTTTACATTGGAATAAACCAAAGTGGAAAACTGTTTGAAATTTGAAATTCTTTTTGAAAAACATGGACACTGCATCCTCCAGACTGCTCACTCAAAAAACCTCTCATCTCTGGTTTGAGGTTGCATTAATGCCTGTTTAACTTGCACTTCTGGGAAAGCACCATAAGTCCTGAAGTTTATGTCCAGGTTTTAGAGCAACATATGCTCCCATCCAGATTACATCTTTTCAGGGAAGGCCTTGCATATTTCAGCAAAACAGTGTTAAACCACATACTACATCGATTACAGCATGTCTTCATAGTAGATGAGTAGACCTGCCTGCAGTCCAGACCTTTCACCAACTGAAAACATTTGGTGCATCATGAAACAAAAACCATGAAAAAGAAGACCAAGGACTGTAGAGCTGCTAGAATCCTCTATCAGACAGGAAAGGAACAAAGCCCATCAAGCAAAGTTTTTGAAGTTTTTGAAATTGTTTGTAATGCATAATTTTAATGCGCAAATTGAAGTGTACATTATGTACTTGCATGCATACACCTTGTAGCAGAACTGGAGTCTATCTCCAGCTGGCATTGGTAGTTAATTTAATGTAGTAAAAGCTTCCTACATGAAGGTTATTATGGCTACTGTGGTTCAAACTGAGCATTCATTCTGGCAAGTCATTCAAGGACAAGATGGAAATCAGTGTCAGGCAAAAGTGTGTCAGAATAGTTTCTCAATATGGGGTCTTACAACGTCATCATAATCACTGGGTTTTGTTAATCAAATGCGTAATTCAAACCAGCAGCTGCCACATTGGGCATTGTTTTTACAGTCATGCAACATCATCATCCAGCATGTTAAATCGACAGAGAATGCACTGACAGACACACTGTCCTGCTTTTTGTTTTTTAAGTACAGTGGTGTGAAAAAGTGTTTGCCCCCTTCCTCATTTCCTGTTTTTTTGCATGTTTGTCACACTTAAGTGTTTCGGAACATCAAATCAATTTAAACAATAGTCAAGGACAACACAAGTAAACACAAAATGCAATTTGTAAATGAAGGTGTTTATTATTAATTAATTAATTATTATTAATGTGATTGTCCACAGTTACATAAAGCTAAAAAATAAATATTAAATGTAGATGAGTTCAGAATTGTGATCCAATCACCTTCACCAGATTGTCAATGAAAAGTTTTGATGATAAATCACGTCAAACTTCACGATGCAGAGGCTTAATTCCAGTTTTCCCTGTTATATGCAGTGAATGCATTTGTATTAACATGAACCCTTGGAAAATTCAACACCTGTAGTTGTTGTTGCAGCTGCTGCTGCCATGGTTGTTGTTGTGGTTGCTGATCTTTTTGTGGTTGCTGCTGCCCTCGCTGTTGTAGCTCCCATCGTTGTGGTTGTTGTTCTTCATCTTCTACATCTGCTTCTGCAGCAGACAACTTCAGGATTGGGTAACACAGCAGTCCATCGAGAATGATGTTCAAGTTTGTGAAATAATATACATTCTGAGAAATTACAGCATAGTCATTTATTGGAAGTCCAGAGATGCTCCTACTGTAGATTAGGCAATCAAGAACAAAATTGGGGAAGTAGACGACTAAGAAAGTGACCATTGCAACAATTATAATCCACAGCTTCTCTTTGGTTCTCCCTGCGAGACTGGATGTTGCAGCTATGGCCACAGCAAGTGCACAGGTCAGAGCTTCTTGCATGTAGAGTGCCTCAATGGTGTAGACTAAAGAACTGTAGTGTAAAACACAAATCAGTAAAGAAACCAGAGAGAAAACACAGCGTAGTTCGGCTCCCAGGTGTGGGTGGCAAAGGTAAAGGAGTGAAATGAGGGCAGTCAGGAGATGTATCATCACTAAGAACCTTCTTGAAAAAAACCACAGATTAAAGGTGAATAAACATGTATTTTCAGAACAGCTATCTGCAGCCAAATGACTTCCGAGGGTTACTGCTCCAACCACGTTCACGACATCGACAAAAATCAGAGCCAACACGGAGACGTGGGTGTTTTGAACACCTCTGAGGTTCACATGCTCACATGAGAAGGACATGATGAAGCTTCTCTTGAAAAGACTGAGGGCACTGTGTTGGTCCCAGAAGACACAGTAGTAGGTAAGAAGGCCCAGCAGAGAGGTGGACAGGAGAAGTCCTGCAGCCAAATCAGGGTTTACCACAACACCCCAACTTTTTGTGCTGAATGCCAATTTTGGGCTATACGGCCATTTACTCAGAAGATCTGTGATGTTCTCCATGATTTGGTGCTCCTGTTGAATGAGAGAAGAACAACATTTATATCAATATTTTATCTTAGAAATTGTATTTTCATATATAATACTGTTCTGTTTTTGCATTACACTTTGATGAGAAACATGTTGCTGCCTGTTCACATAAAGTGCACAAGAACCAAAACAATAAAAATCTGGTTTTGTTTAAATGTTCATTAATTGAACAATTTTTCAGGTTTCAACCCATTTTTTAAATATATTCAAACACCTTTAGGTGTAATCAGCTGCTGCCAGTGTTGATATATTTTTTATAGTTTTATTTAATGTTTACACTGCAGTAAGCATAACATTCCTTTATCTCAGCATAGTGTCAATGGTAAATGGCCTAGTTCTTTTATAGCACTTTTCTACTATGAGCACTCATACAGCACGTTTGCACTGATACATTCACACAAGAACTTCCATGTGCAGCTAAGCAAAGTGTTTACTGTCTAACATTCACACACAATCACACTTCGACGCTTGCATCAGAGAGCAACTCAGGGTTCAGTATATTGCCCAAGGATACTTTGGCATGCAGCCTGGAGCAGCCAGTAATTGAACTGCCAACCTTCCAATTAGTAGGTGCCCTGCTCTATCTCCTGAGCCACAGCCATCCCGATACTCTGTTTTATCAGTTATCATCTACACAGAGGTGGCAAAAGCACAGACATAAGTACAGTCTTATGTTTAAAGAGATACTCTGGTAAAAGTAGAAGTACTGATTCAACTTCTTTACATAAGTAAAAATGAAAAACTGCAGAATCTGAAATGAATGCTGAAAGTCTAAAAGTCAGATGTAACTCTTTGAAGGACATTTCTATCAGCTATTTTTTGTGAAAAGCTAATGAAACCTCATGCCGTGTCATTATAATATATTTATAATCAGAGGTGGGAAGTAACAAATTACAAATACTTTGTTACTGTACTTAGGTAGCTTTTTCAGATATCTGTGCTTTACTTGAGTATTTATTTTTCTGACTACTTTTTACTTTTACTCCCTACATTTTTACACAAATATCTGTACTTTCTATTTTTTACATTTTCAAAACAGACTCGTTACTTTAGATTTAAACACATCTGAGAAGTTTTATTTCCTGTCAGTCCGCCGTCAAACATCAAACAATCTGAACCCAAATAGAGGAACAATAACACAATAACACATAAGAGACAATCATACTGGTGTATCCTCCATCATTGGGGCTTATCGCATACAAATAAATTAAAGAGACAAAACCATATAATTAATGTATCATTTATACTGCTGTAATCAGGGGTTACAGTGGGTTGGACTGAAGGCAGATGCCCGTAAGTTGTGCTTGCGGTACTTCAGCATTTAGCTAGTGCTACAGAAGAGGAGCAAGCATAGAGAGTAACGTGTGGCAGGTAATTTTAAATGCAACGTTTCTAAATGCTCAACAAATATCAGCACAAGAAGTGTGTGCAGTTTGTCATACAGTCTGTCTGCTAGCTAAAGATCCAGCTGCTGTATTTCCAGGGAGAGCAAAGAATGAGCGATAACTTCACTCAGATGGAGAAAGATGTAAGAAAGAGGACAGGAGAGGAAGGAGAGAGCAGCAGCAGCAGCAGGTCAGCTGATAACAGCCTGCACACCAACATCATTTACTGGAGCTCACAATAGAAAGTTGTGATTCTTCTCCCCATGTTGAGCCACTACAGCTGATCTTAGGGTTCCCCCACCTTCTGAATCCCACTGTAACCCCCGAGTAGCCTCATGTTTGTGTTTAGGTGGAGGCACAGCCACCCTCTACTATGGAGGACACAGAAACTAGAGCTGTGTTTAAATTCCCTTTCACAGTTTGTGTCCTACATCACAGATTCAAGCTGAGTGCATTCATTAGGATTAAAATTTAGATTGGAGTAACATTTGGATTCTCATGTAATATTATTTTATATTATTACAATAATATATAATGATATTCAGTTAGCTTTACTCAAAAATTGTCATGGAACGGCTGTATGGCAAGCAGGAAGAGGACCCCAATGCAGGATACACCAGGCAAAGGTAAACTTAAATTCCACTTTATTTACAAGTGCAAAACAAAAGACGGGACTGGGCGGGACCAGTGGCAAAAATACGGACTAGAAAACAAAACACTAGACTCGACATAAATCCAGAGCAGAACTCACACAGCAGGAGAACAATGATGAGGACACAACAAAGACTGACTGGAACGCAGACAATATATACACACTAGGTAACAAGGGGATGAGGAACACCTGGGGGGGAGACACAGGAAAGAAAACTAAACACACTGCACTAGAAACCAGACACTACCAAAATAAGACAGGAAGTAGAACGAGGGAACAAAGACACCAAGCTGACACAGAACACCGGGAAAACACAAGGAACTAGAAATAACAACCAGAGGAACCCAGAACAGAACAGACAAAAATAAGGCAAAAACAAAACACACAGGGTCAAAAGGACCCCAGACCATGACAAAAATAGTTGGTAGAAATGTCCTCCAAAGAGTTACTTTTACTTTTTTACTTTGAGTACATTTCAGAGCCTGTACTTTTTTACTTTATTTTAGTAAAGAAGTTGAACCAGTACTTCGACTTTTACCAGAGTAGTTTTTAACACAAGTAGTTGTACTTCTACTTAAGTACAAAATGTCAGTATGTTTGCCACTTCTGATTATAATACTAAAATAATATTAACGTAATGTGATAAAAACTTTATTTCACCCTGAATTCTACTTCTAATGAATTCACACAGCTTCAACATCTGTTATGTATAACACAGAGAAAAACAAAGGGAATTAAAGTAAATAATTAAAGGCTGTTTTCTACATTACAGATGGACTTTGCCTTGACACCTAGAGCCAAATTCACTGATGCATTGAGTCAGCACAAACTGGGTTTTGGTATTAAACAAAGTGTTGCGTTGCCCACTGACAAGATTGCATGTGCCAGATGGGAAGTCAGAGATTTTTGTGACTGACACTATTGGATATGTATTTCAGAGAGTTCCTTTATCAAGGTGCAAAATATAAGAAGGAGAACATTTAAACCAGGCGTAAACCAGACCTAAAAGCACTATTTGGCAATTGCACTAATATGCTATTTTGCCCTGTTTAGTAAACCTGATCCTAAACAGAAAAATAAGTACAGTCAAGGGTTAAAGTAGGATTAAGCAGATATGGGAATTCGTTTTTAAAAAAGAAAAATATCTACAGAAACAACTACAAGACGACATGGCCTCTGTTCAAGCCGGTAAACAAAAAGAACAAGAAAAAGACATTTTAAATATTTTTTATACCCCTTGCTCCCATTGTTGCTGCAAGAGAAATTGTTTCATATACTAGTTAGAAGACATACAGCACGAGAATTTGAGGGTGGAAAGAAAATTTCAGTCTTACCTGATACGTGGAGGGTGCAGATGATTTGTTCCCAGCAGAAAACAACCAGCTGCTGAGCATTTCTGCAGTGGGCTGCAATATTTATGGTTGTAAAGTATGTTGTACAGCTTATTATTCAAGCACATGCCCTCAAAGGTTTTTTTTTTTTTACTTTTATCAGAAACACTCAGAAAATTGTTCTTTGACCTCATAAACATGACGCAATCATTTAAAGGAAACTGCAACTAAAATATATCAAATCAAAGGTTTATTTATTCAAATATTTAATCAATAAGAGAAATGTTTGGTAATCTGAATGTTTAGCAATCAAGAAAATTTCATTTGACCAGAATCCATTAAATTTTACATTGTACTTAAAGCACAAAGTTACATGAAACATTTACATGTAATCAAATTACTCTTTTTGTTTTTGTTTTTTTAAACAAAAGCATTCATTTACAGTGCTTCCCATTAAGATGAATTGGATTAAATAGAATTTAGAAATGTTATGTGAATGATTAACACAGATGGAAAAATGGGGAAAATCTATGGATATTTTAAAAGAGAAAAAATAAGAGAAACATATTTATGGAATTGTTGACCTACTAACACTGTAAGATCATACCATTATTATAACCTGAACTTTATTTCTTCTCAATTTAAACAAAACAAAAAGCATACTTGGAAACTAGCAATTTTTCTTTTCCTTTTTTTGTGTCACATATCAATAAATTATGAAATACGTTTTTAGTGTGAAGGTATTTACAGCATTTATGCTTTTCAAATCTTTCCAATCTGAAAGTAAAAGTACTATCATCATGGATTAAAATATTGTGTGTTGCTATGTTCAGCTGCTCTGCCAGTCTCTTGCTTTGAGTTTAATAGTAAATTGTGATCATGCGCTAACATAAAGGGCTGGCACACCCCAAGGAGATTTTGATTTCATTCACTTGCTCATTCAAGATAAGAGAGAAATTGCTGCTAGAATGGTCAGTAGTGGACATATAAGAGAACACAGTGCTAGATTATTACCACTGGTAGAAAATTACCAGGATATTTTCCGTTTTTTGTTTGTTTGTTTTTTAAAGTGTATATTATACCTTGGATTTAAAATTATTCAAGGCTACAATGTTGATCTTCATTTCTGATTTCATCCTTATTTCATCTACATGTAGATTTACAGGACAGGAAGTGCAGCCATTTGAGTAATACGGCTACAAATCCACCTTTAGCTAAGCCCCCGCCCATCTTCAATACGCAAAGTCAAATAAATTAAAAGAATGTGATTGCCCACAGTTACATAAAGCTAAAAAACAAAATATTAAATGTGATGAGTTCAGAATTGCAATCAATCACCTTCACCAGATTGTCATTGAAAAGTTTTGATGGTAAATCACGTCAAACTTCACGATGCAGAGACTAAATTCCAGTTTTCCCGGTTATATACAGTGAATGCATTTCCATTAACATGAACCCTTGGAAAATCCAACACCTGTCGTTGTTGTTGTTGTTGTTGTTGCTGCTGCTGCTGCTGCTGCCATGGTTGTTGTTGTGGTTGCTGCTGCTGCCACATTTGTTGCTCTTGTTGCTGTTGCTGCTGCCACGGTGTTTGTTGTTGTTGCAGCTGCTGCTGCCATGGTTGTTGTTGTGGTTGCTGATCTTTTTGTGGGTGCTGCTGCCCTCGCTGTTGTAGCTCCCATCGTTGTGGTTGTTGTTCTTCATCTTCTACATCTGCTTCTGCAGCAGACAACTTCAGGATTGGGTAACACAGCAGTCCATCGAGAATGATGTTCAAGTTTGTGAAATAATATACATTCTGAGAAATTACAGCATAGTCATTTATTGGAAGTCCAGAGATGCTCCTACTGTAGATTAGGTAATCAAGAACAAAATTGGGGAAGTAGACGACTAAGAAAGTGACCATTGCAACAATTATAATCCACAGCTTCTCTTTGGTTCTCCCTGCGAGACTGGATGTTACAGCTATGGCCACAGCAAGTGCACAGGTCAGAGCTTCTTGCATGTAGAGTGCCTCAATGGTGTAGACTAAAGAACTGTAGTGTAAAACACAAATCAGTAAAGAAACCAGAGAGAAAACACAGCGTAGTTCGGCTCCCAGGTGTGGGTGGCAAAGGTAAAGGAGTGAAATGAGGGCAGTCAGGAGATGTATCATCACTAAGAACCTTCTTGAAAAAAACCACAGATTAAAGGTGAATAAACATGTATTTTCAGAACAGCTATCTGCAGCCAAATGACTTCCGAGGGTTACTGCTCCAACCACGTTCACGACATCGACAAAAATCAGAGCCAACACGGAGACGTGGGTGTTTTGAACACCTCTGAGGTTCACATGCTCACATGAGAAGGACATGATGAAGCTTCTCTTGAAAAGACTGAGGGCACTGCGTTGGTCCCAGAAGACACAGTAACAGGTAAGAAGGCCCAGCAGAGAGGTGGACAGGAGAAGTCCTGCAGCCAAATCAGGGTTTACCACAACACCCCAACTTTTTGTGCTGAATGCCAATTTTGGGCTATACGGCCATTTACTCAGAAGATCTGTGATGTTCTCCATGATTTGGTGCTCCTGTTGAATGAGAGAAGAACAACATTACAACATCTTAGAAATTGTATTTTCATATATAATACTGTTCTGTTTTTGCATTACACTGTGATGAGAAACATGTTGCTGCCTGTTCACATAAAGTGCACAAGAACCAATAAAATATATATGTTTTTGTTTAAATGTTCATTAATTGAACAATTTTTCAGGTTTCAACCGATTTTTTAAATATATTCAAACACCCTTAGTCTAAATCAGCTGCTGCCAGTGTTGATATATTTTTATAGCTTTAATGTTTACACTGCAGTAAGTCTAAAAGTCAGCTAATGAAACCTCATGCCATGTTATTATAATATTAATATGATACTAAAATAATATTATACAACGTGATAAAAACTTTATTTCACCCTGAATTCTACTTCTAATGAATTCACACAGCTTCAACATCTGTTATGTAGAACACAGAGAAAAACAAAGGGAATTAAAGTAAATAATTAAAGGCTGTTTTCTACATTTCTACAAAGACTTTGCTTTGACACCTAGAGCCAGTTTGTGCTGACGCACTGCGTCAGCACAAACTGGGTTTTGGCGTTAAACAAAGTGTTACGTTGCTCACTGACAAGATTGCATGTGCAAGTGAAAGAAAATTTTTTGTGACTGACACTGTTGGATATGTGTAACCCGTGTCACTTTCAGCGCATTATGTAACACACATCAGCTGACACAATTACCTCTCCTGGTTTGCTGTGTAGTGTCTGACACACCTATGTGAAACTGCATGTATGTTGTCTCCTAAACTAGAGGAAAATTCCAGCAAGGGGCCTCTCAGTTTGGAAGCTCATCTACCCTGTTTATCTTGACCAAATAAGGAAAGGTGTAAAACTGAGGATTCATGCACAGTAGAAGCTGACCTAACATAAAGGGGCAACTCGTTCCATAGTTTAGGGGCTATGGCTGAGAAAGCTCTGTCCCCCCTGCTCTTAAGCCTTGTTTTAGGAACACTGAGAAGTAGCTGGTCTGCAGATCTCAATGACCTAGAGGGAACGTAAGATGTTAGGAGTTCGGTGAGATATGATGGGGCCAGCCCATTTAGAGATTTAAAAACAAACAATAAGATCTTAAATTCAATCCTAAAATGCACAGGAAGCCAGTGAAGGGAGGCCAGCACAGGGGAGATGTGTTCAGTTTTAGGAGTTCTAGTAAGAAGGCGAGCGGCTGCATTCTGGACCAATTGAAGGCGTGAAAGGGAGGACTGATTTATACCAACGTACAGGGCATTACAGTAGTCAAGTCTGTCATGGTGCGCTGTGTGGCTGGAGTAGGTAGACCCCAAAAATGCAGGACGCATGAGCGGAATTTAACTGAAAGGGTGTTTATTAAGTAATGACAAAAACAACGGAGCTACACTGGGATGAGCGGGTGCCAGAATGAAATACAGGAGAACTAAACCAGAATAGTGGCACACAGCAGCAGGGATGATAGACAACGACATGACAAAGAATAGATGAAAACTGAGGGCTTAAAAACACATCAGGTAATCAGAGCAAGAGGAAACAGCAGGGCACAGCAGGTGAAGCAAATGAAACTAATAACAGGGGAAGCAAAACTAAACACAAAGCACGGGGAACACAAGACTGTCAAAATAAAACAAAGTGACTGAACAAGGTGCACGCCGACTTGACACGGGAGACTGGCACACAGACACTGGACAGAGACGCAGACCTGACACAGGGAAACACAAGGGACTAGAAATAAACTGAGGAATACAAAAGAGAACTAATAAACATAATCTGAGAAATAACTGAAACAGAACCAAAAGAACACAAAACACTGGGCCACCGGCCCAGGACCATGACATAGTCTAGTAGAAATAAAAGCAAAATTACTAAAAGATAAGAAGGGCTTGACCTTAGAAAGGAGCCTCAGTTGGCAAAAGCCTGATCTCACCACAGAGTTTATTTGTTTCTCCAGCTTTAGATCACTCTCCATTTTCACACCAAGGTTATTTACCATGGGCCTCACATAAGGATTAAATGGGCCCAGGATCCAATTTCGCAGTACTGCTCAATTTTGGCATTGTCTTTTTGTAATAAACCTTATGTTATTTTATAAAACACAACATCATGGCATCAATATCAAGAAACCACATCTGCCACTGCTGAGCGGCAAGATCTAGCAGGCAGACCTACACTCGGGTGGTTTGGCTCCTGCTGTGGCTGGCGTGCTCCCGTGTTGTTGTTTTGTGTTTGTTTGTGTGTGGGTGTGTCAGTTCCTGGGCAGGTTCAGCGACTGTACAAATGATGTATGATTTATATGGTTTTGCCTTTTTCATCTCTTTGTATGAGAAACCCCAGTGATGGATACACCAATAGGATTATCTTTTATGTGTTATTGTTTCCTCCAAGTAATTTCAAATCAGTAAGAAGTTTGAAGATCGTCAGTGATGCGAAAGAAAAACTTCCATCAAATGTGTTAAAGTAATGAGCTTGTTTTGAAAATGTAAAGAGTAAAAAAGTATAGATATTCGTTCAAAAACAAAAAAATGAACATCTATAGGATTATCTTTTATGTGTTATTGTTTCCTCCAAATAATTTCAAATCAGTAAGAAGTTTGAAGATCGTCAGTGATGTGAAGAAAAACTTCCATCAAATGTGTTAAAATGAGCTTGTTTTGAAAATGTAAAGAGTAAAAAGATAGATATTTGTTTAAAGACAAAAAAATAAACATCCAAGTACAGATCAGCACTGCTTTTAATTTTTACTAGACTTATTTGGCCACTGAAACTGAGCATTTAATACAATTCCCTGAAACTCCCTTTTTTGTCTGATTTTAGATTTACATTAATGGTGTAATATTAAAAATACCAGTTTGAGCGTATTTCTGTGTAAAAGTGCTCTAACTAAAATTAAAGAGGCCATTCACTATTATATCTCTAAATGATGGAGAACAGCTTTCCTCTCACACAGTTCAAAAGGAAATAAAGTAACCAGAGAAATCTGACTCCCTCACAAACTGCATATAAAACAACACCATGTTTTATGTTGTGGGCAGTGATGTCAGATTTCTCTGGTTACTTTATTTCCTTTTGAACTGTGTGAGAGGAAAGCTGTTCTCCATCATTTAGAGATATAATAGTGAATGGCCTCTTTAATTTTAGTTAGAGCACTTTTACACAGAAATACGCTCAAACTGGTATTTTTAATATTACACCATTAATGTAAATCTAAAATCAGACAAAAAAGGGAGTTTAGGGAATTCTATTAAATGCTCAGTTTCAGTGGCCAAATAAGTCTAGTAAAAATTAAAAGCAGTGCTGATCTGTACTTGGATGTTTATTTTTTTGTTTTTAAACAAATATCTATACTTTTTTACTCTTTACATTTTCAAAACAAGCTCATTACTTTAACACATTTGATGGAAGTTTTTCTTTCACATCACTGGCGATCTTCAAACTTCTTACTGATTTGAAATTAATTGGAGGAAACAATAACACATAAAAGATAATCCTATTGGTGTATCCATCACTGGGGTTTCTCACATACAAAGAGATGAAAAAGGCAAAACCATATAAATCATACATCATTTGTACAGTCGCTGAACCTGCCCAGGAACTGACACACCCACACACAAACAAACACAAAACAACAACACGGGAGCACGCCAGCCACAGCAGGAGCCAAACCACCCGAGTGTAGGTCTGCCTGCTAGATCTTGCCGCTCAGCAGTGGCAGATGTGGTTTCTTGATATTGATGCCATGATGTTGTGTTTTATAAAATAACATAAGGTTTATTACAAAAAGACAATGCCAAAATTGAGCAGTACTGCGAAATTGGACCTGGGCCCATTTAATCCTTATGTGAGGCCCATGGTAAATAACCTTGGTGTGAAAATGGAGAGTGATCTAAAGCTGGAGAAACAAATAAACTCTGTGGTGAGATCAGGCTTTTGCCAACTGAGGCTCCTTTCTAAGGTCAAGCCCTTCTTATCTTTTAGTAATTTTGCTTTTATTTCTACTGAGACTATGTCATGGTCCTGGGCCGGTGGCCCAGTGTTTTGTGTTCTTTTGGTTCTGTTTCAGTTATTTCTCAGATTATGTTTATTAGTTCTCTTTTGTATTCCTCAGTTTATTTCTAGTCCCTTGTGTTTCCCTGTGTCAGGTCTGCGTCTCTGTCCAGTGTCTGTGTGCCAGTCTCC
>JAMQGT020013171.1:0-122352 GCA_024447675.2 Pterophyllum scalare | reverse complement strand
AGACTAAAACACAGAGGGTTGGGATTTTAAAGTATTTGAGATAATTTATGGTTTGGAATTAAGAAAAGTCTTTACATCAAAATAAGGCATGCTAATATTTTCTTGTCCTTTTCCACGAGTGTCATTGAGAGCCTGGAAAATGCTCTAGAGGATGAAGACATCAACGGGACAGAAACAATAAAGTCTGACGATGTTGTCGCCTTCCTGTATGAACCCAACGGTACCTTTGAAGGCCTCAGTATTTATGCCAGTGATGATCAGGTATTTAAAAAGAATCAGATTTCAAACTAATCCTACATTACACTGACAGTCATATTTGAACTTGCTGGTAGATTTTTAACAGCATAACTGGCAATATGAGTTTTATCTACCGCTTTGGTCCAGACTGAAATATCTAAACTGCTGGATGACTTACTGTAAAATGATGTACGTACATACTTTGATTTTTAAACTAAATTTTCATATATTGAAATATGTATTATCACTTTAATCACTATTATTACTAAGAAAACTAGATCAATTGTGCGACATTGGGATGTTAATAGGATACAAACAGTGTAGATGTGCTTTGATTGCTTTGCTGATCCCTGACTGTCCCTAAGCAACACAAACAGGTTGTATATTATTACTTATACTACAACCTCAGCATCTGCTGTATGGATTACAGTTTGGTGCTGCTTCACATTTCAGAGACTATGAATCTGAATGACTTGTCCTCTAGCACCACCATAACTTTGGCATCATTTGACTAAAATGTCTAAACAGCAGTGATGGATTCCCATGAAATTTAGGTCAAGATCAGAATGAGTTTTAGCCATTGTCCTAATCACCACTGACATGTCATCACTTTAGCTTGTTCTGCAACACAAAACTCATCTCCATCAGCCTTAGCTGAGACACATTGTGTTATTACAGGTATTCACATGCAGTGTTTCTCTTCCTGTGTTTGGCTGATAATACAGGAGGTATCAGAAAGCACTCTCCCCGACACCACAGTGAGTGTTCACCTGCCGGGAGAACTGGAGGCTGGACCGAACAACAAGATTGTGTTCTGCATGCTTATGTGGACTGAAGCAAACCTGGTCAGAGATTACACTTTGTTACATAAAAGTCTGGATTTTGTTTTTGCATAGATTTTACACTGTAAATTCAACCACCATTCTTTGATTTTGCTTGTTTTAGCCCAATAAGATTATTTAAAAATGAAGTTTTTTACTTCAGGGGTGGCTGTAGCTCAGGAGGTACAGCAGGTCACCTACTGTTCGGAAGGTTGGCGGTTTGATTCCTGACTGCTCCGGGCTGTATGCCAAAGTATCCTTGAGCAAGATACTGAACCCCAAGTTGCTCTCCGACGCAAAGCGCTGGAGTGTGAATGTTAGATAATAAAGCACTTAGCTTAGTTACTGATGGCAGTGCTTGGGTAAATGTGTTGTATAAGCACTTTGAGTGCTCACACAGAGTAGAAAAGCACTATACAAGAACTAGTCCATTTACTTTTCCATAGGCCAACACTTCACTTCACAAACTTCACCACCCTCTCTATTTTTAAGATTAGGCTTAAAACTTTCCTTTTTGATCAAGCTTATAGTTAGGGCTGGATCAGATGACCCTGAACCACCCCTTAGTTATGCTGCTATAGGCCTAGGCTGCTGAGGGGGTTCCCATAATGCACTGTTTCTTCTCATTCACCTTTATTTACTTGTTTATACTTCACTCTGTATTTAATCATTATTATTAATCTCTGTCTCTCTTCCACAGCATGTCTTTTGTCCTGTCTCTCTCTCCACTCAGCCCCAACCAGTCACAGCAGATGACTGCCCCTCCCTGAGCCTGGTTCTGCTGGAGGTTTCTTCCTGTTAAAAGGGAGTTTTTCCTTCCCACCGTCGCCAAGTGCTTGCTCATAGGGGGTCGTTTTGACTGTTGGGTTTTCTCTGTGTTATTGTAGGGTCTTTACCCACAATACATAGCACCTTGAGGTGACTGTTTGTTGTGATTTGGCGCTATATAAATAAAATTGAATTGAATTGAATTTATTTCATCCTCTGGTTATTTATAATTTTTTATTATTACAATTAAACTAAATTCAATTTTATTTGGATCTACAAGTATGATTTTAATGTGACATAAACTATATTGATATAAATGATATTGTCTCATCTTATATCGCGTATGAAAATATATCGATATTTTTTACAAACTCGATATATCGCCCAGCCCTACTTCATAGCTGTCATGACTGTTAGTGTGCAGTGATCCTTCACCACGCTGTGTATTTAAGTTAGAATGATCTGAAACCACATAGCAGCAATTCTCCCACTGAACCATAAACATTCACATACAGTCTTATTAAAGGAAAACTTCACCATATGTAACCTTTAAAAATCATTTATGCCCAGGGTGTTATTCTCTCCATGATTTAGTAAATGGAACGGATGCACCTCCTGAAGGAATGAGAACTTTGTTCCTAACATCATGCCTTATGATTTGAGTTATTGTGTTTAAATATTAAAGAACATGTTGATTTTTTTTTCACCACAGGAACACTGAGTGAAATAATAGTGTGGTCATTTATTTATTTTAGATATTAACTCATTAACTTTTTTACTAGTAAGCTCATAAATCTATAGACTGATCTTATTTTAGAGATAATAAGAAATACAAAACTAAATTTCACATTTTTAAAGTTTTTTTTTTTCTTTTTTTTTAGTTCTGAAGATAATAAGGGTTGGTCTGTCCTGGTCTCTGGGTTTACGATCCTAGGTTTCAAACTGTCTGTGTATCACAGTTCCTGGTTTGTTTCTTTATATTTGTATTCTTGGGGTTTTTAGTTTGGTTTTTATGTAGGAAGGTTGGTACACCAGGAAAGAATCACTACAACGTTCTTAATAAGATGTAAATGACAGTAAACATATTTCATAGACAAATCTTACATGAATCCTTCCTGGACAAACTGTCAAACCAAATGATGAATGTGTGTTATATTGTAGAGTATTTCAGGAGCCTCATATGAAGTGTCTGATCAGAGACTGGTTGGTCTGAGTGTGCAGGGCAGGAACATATCAGGACTGCAGCAGCGTGTCAACATCACCATGAACCTCACCAAGGAAATTAATGTAACTACTACTACTTAATTTTCTCATTTACTCTAGTCATGCCTGTTAACATTATTATATTATTAAACACAGTTTTTGTTCAACAAAAGCAACTAAAAGTTTGGCATGTATGATATTAAAAACATGAAAACATATTTCTGTGTCACAGGAAACCCAAAAACCTTCCTGTCAGTTCTTGAACTTCTCAACAAAGAGTGAGTAACCAAACATCACATCTGCCTCATTAGTGTATAACACAACTATTTCTTTAAGAAACTGAAATTATTGCTGTTTGTGTTTTCCTTTGAGAGCAGACAGGTGAGCTGATCACCTGGATGTGACAGCCTCTCATGCATAATGGATCTGTTTGTTTTACTTACCAGAGTTTCGTGCGGATGGCTGCATCACCCAGTGGACACGTGGCCAGGAATAACGTCACCTGTTCCTGTGACCACCTCACATACTTTGCTGTGCTCATGGTAGGAGTCCCACTTTTTTTAATTATACGAAATGGGAGAAAAGTTATGGTGGGACAAAGAAATGTTAGCAGGTGTGGGTAGCACAGCGACTAGTCAAACTCTCCACCATCGTGCTGCCACCGCTTTGTCGTCACTGCCACTTTGCCATCAAGAAAAGTTTTCATCTGGTGACATGGGGCATGACAGAAAAAGTTTGAGAACCACTGGTGTGGGGCGAGTGGCAAACATAGAAATACAGTTGTGTTTCTTTGTCTTTATGAACACATTCAGTAAAAGTAATCTATTCCTAAACCACTTAACCATAAGTTTAAGCAACACAAGAAATCCGGTCTTAAAAAACTAACTGATTATTTTAACTCTTTATAAGAATAACTTTATTGATCCCAGAGGGATCCTAGAGGATTACACAATGCCTGGTTCACAAATAAAGCCAGATTTCCACTTTTTTTTTGCCACTATCTTTAGCATCTCTGTCTAACCGTATGAGGGTGAAACCAGATAGATCCATGTTAGAGTCTGAGATGTTTTGATTCGACCATGTAAAACACCTGAGACTGCACTTACAGCATATTTCACGTCTTCACCAATAACTCCAGCTCATCACTTCTGTTGGGCATAGAGTTGATGTGTCCCATGATGACTGTTGGAGAAAGGGCACATATCTCCACTTCCAAGCCTTCACTTTTGCACCAGCACCGCAACCACAAAACCACCTCTTGATCTCAGCTGGAGTAGGAAGTGCTTCTCTTGAGGAAACTCTTCTCCCCACAGAAGTATCCATCAGTATTCAAGGTTCTAGCCACAAAAAAAAATTCAGCCCAGCATGTGTGTTTGGGGGGGGGGCTAATTCGCCTGCTAATGCTAATTCTAAATGCTAAATGCTAAATGCCGTGCCAGTTTGCTAATTCAGTGACGATGAACAGTTAAATAATAATATCCATGTCATATTCTGTGATAATGGTTGGCTCTAGGGGTGCTCTCTTGGGGTGATACGGTACTATGAGGTCTTTGAGATAAGATGGGGCCTGATTATTCAAGACCTTGTATGTTAGGAGAAGGATTTTAAATTCTACTCTAGATTTAACAGGGAGCCAATGAAGAGAAGCCAATATGGGAGAAATCTGCTCTCTCTTTCTAGTCCCTGTCAGTACTCTAGCTGCAGCATTTTGGATCAGCTGAAGGCTTTTCAGGGAGCTTCTAGGACAGCCTGGTAATAATGAATTACAGTAGTCCAGCCTAGAAGTAAAGGCATGTGTAACAGGGAAGGTGTTAGGACCCAGGGGATAGCAGGCAGCGTATAAAAGGGGAAGTAGTACCAGCTGCTGACCTTTCTTCCCTGTGCTGACAGACAAGTATCCGCGACGCTGCAGTAAGCAATAATGATGAGAAAATTAAGCTTGTGTGAACCGCTTGAACCAATCTGTTTAAAAAAATGGGTTCATTACTCGAAGCTTCAATTATGGCACCCTCTCCTGGAAAAGTGCAATGCTTTTAATTACACAGACACATGCACGCGCACATACCTCAATGATCTGAAGCATCTTTGCATTATTTAAGGTACACATGCTATGACCAAATATTATCATCTCAGATTCTATTTACAAATAAAGATGGATGAATGTGTGTGTGTTGTGTTATTGAGCAGGGTGCTGGGAAAACATGGCATTGATGGGGTGTGCTCATGTAACTATGGGTGGGGTGGGGTGGGGTGGGGTGGGGGGTAAGTATATTGTTCGTTCAACTGTTTTACACAGAGACCTGCGAAGGGTGTGGAGAAAAAACAGAAGAAGAAAAACGCTTTTGCTTTTGCGTTACTCTTGATACGACAAGCGTCCGTCATCACATTGACAGGACAAGCAAGAGATTGCAGCAATGGTTGTCTTTAATTCATTACTCAGCAGTAACAGTTGACCGTAACAGTGCTAAAACTGTGCGAGTATGAACCTGGCTGACTGTCTCGTTCTCGCTCCTTGACTTGTAACCAGTCAGGTGATTCAGTTCGAGAATGTAGCAGTTGCTGCTTGACGTATATGTCACGTGATTTTTTTCGCCCTGAAGCAAGCCTCGAAGCAGTGGTTCTCTGGAGTTGTAAGCCCAGGGTTCGAGTCACATATCGAAGCTTTGGTTTCACACTCTCATCACTAGTAAGCAACACGGCAGTTGGAAACTTAAATTGTTCTTGTTGCTAGCATGAGTATTGTTTATGCTTAGGTGTACTCTTAGGAGTGTGAAAAGAGGAGAGCCGGAGGATCTGGGTGTCGACTCGTATACCGTGGGAATATGCTGTCCACCATAGCAATTAAGGTATAAACAAGCCTGCCAGGGCCGACAACAAACCACGGTGCTCCTGCTGATGGTCTGGGGTGATATCATATATGCGTATAAAGGCATTCCTTATTTGGGTGAAAGTGCACTTGAGTCTGATGTCTACCAGGTCTTGAAAACTGTAGGATATATGTGCATGGGAGTACACAACTAAAATCAACAAAAAACACACAATAGCCCACAGAAGTAGGGAGACTTGAGCTGCTGCGTCTGTGCGTGCTGCCATCTTGAAGAAAATTGGAGAAATGTGTCCAAGTTAACCAAAATGCATTATATTGCCAGAAGCATTGGCTCACCCATCTACTTCTATAGCCACGGGTGGTAAAATCAACCAGCTAGGCATGCAGACTGCTTCAGCGAGCATTTGTGAAAGAGTGGGTCGCTCTCCGGAGCTCAGAGAATTCCAGCATGGTACCATGATAGGAGACCACCTGGGCAACAAGTCCAGTTGTGAAATTTCCTCACTACTAAATATTCCACAGTCAGCTGTTAATGGTATTTTAACAAACTGGAAGCGACTGGGAACGTCAGTAACTCAGTCATGAAGTGGTAGGCCAGCGGTTGCTGAGGAGCATAGTCCACAAAGGTCACCAACTTTCTGCAGAGTCAATCACTACAGACCTCCAACCTTCATGTGGCCTTCAGATGCAGCTCAGGAACGGTGTGTAGAGAGCTTCATGGAATGGGTTTCCATCCAAGCCTTACATCACCAAGTGCAATGCAAAGCATCAGATGCAGTGGTGTAAAGAGGTGTGTGTGTGTGTGTGTGTAAAAATTAAACACAAATAAACAGTATGAGCTATTTATGGAATTTAAAGTTTAAAAAGCACATGCATAAGTTCAATAAGGAAGATCCTCTGTTTGCTCTCCTGGGTGTTTGGCTGCTAGTTTATACTTCACATCACTTCTACTTGACAAATGAATATTTTTAACAATATAGTGTATTTTATTGAATTATTTTAAAATGTCAACTCATTGACTACTTGTTACAATGGAAATAAAGAAGAATAATGTGGAAGTGTTTTTTTCTCCACAGTTAACTGTTTCTCCAGATTCCCTCTCATCTACAGACCAGAAGATTTTAAAATACATGTCTCTGATTGGCTGTAGTCTTTCTCTTTTTGCCCTGGTCGTCACTGTTTTGCTCTTCATCACATATAGGTAATTTATTTGTTTTCTCCTGCCCCGCTCCCATAAACTCTTCACCTCTCATCTTGCCCGTTTTTTTTCTTCCTTTTTTAAAATACCTTTTCAATGAATTAACCTTTTTTGTCCTTTGTTACATTACTTTTGGTCCTCCTGCCTTATCCTGTCATTCATCTATCTTATAGCAAATGTCCTTCTTTATTTATGTCATCATTCTTTCTTCCCTTACTGGATTCGGCCTAATTCTGTTCCAAACATGGTAGGTAGAATCTGAACGAAAGTTGTCACTCACCATGGATCACATCTCCTCTGTTTGACAGGAAACTCAGACAAGATGTTTCTATGAAGGTCCACATCAACCTCATAACTGCTCTGATCCTCCTCAACCTGCACTTCCTGCCCAGTCAGACAGTGGCAGCAGGGTCCTCCACTGGACTTTGTCTTTATATGGCTCTTGTCCTTCACTACTCCCTGCTGGCCACTTTCAGCTGGATGGCCTTGGAGGGGTTCCACCTCTACCTTCTATTAGTCAAAGTCTTCAACATTTACATCAGGAGATACCTGCTCAAACTCTGCGTGGTGGGATGGGGTGAGTGGAATACTTCAAAGAGGAAGCTGTTATTACTGACCATTAGAGCCCTTCCAGGGCCTGCTGTATTTTTATTAATTTTCTTGTTACCTAATGGGTGTGGCTTGCTCATTCTCCTGCCTTAAGTGCCACCACTTTTGTACAGCTGAGTCAACTCAGCAGTTAAGCAGGTGTGCTTAAGGCCAGAGAGAGCGTTTGTGAGGCAGTTTGAGTGCTCTGTGTGTGTTGTGGCTGGTTACTCCTGCTCTGTGCAGAGTATGGTGTTGTGATGATTGAGACTAGTGATGAGAAAATGAAGCTTTTGTGAAGCACTGAACCACTTGAGCCAAATGTGTCAAAAATGGGTTCATTACTCAAAGCTTCTTTAACAGCGCCCTCTCCTGGAGAATTGCAAGGCTGCAGTCAAAGTAGGCAGCTGGAGGACAACTCGATTATACGCACCTTTTTTCTGAAGGATCTTTGTATTCTTTTGAGGCGCATACATTTTTGCCAAATATCATGATCTGTTCTATTTACAGATAAAGTTTGATGAATTGTGTTATTAAGGAGAGTTCTGGGAGAACATAAGGTTCTATGTATGTGTATATGGTGAAAGTATGTACATATGATGTACATACTTTCACCACTTCAGCTGGATGGTTCAACCTCTACCTACTCTTAGTCAAAGTCTTCAACATTTACATCAGGAGATGCCTGCTCAAACTCAGCGTGGTGGGATGGGGTGAGTGGAATCATTTAGGCAGGAAGTTAACGTTTGAATGACGGCTCAGTTCTTGTTTTTCAGGCGTCCCTGCAGTCATTGTGACAGTGGTGGGGATCATAAACGGACGGTTTTATGGTCGTGTCCCTCCGGACACGTCTACCTCCACTGATACTGCAATGTAAGGAACAGATCTGCCAGCATGTAAAATACTATAGTAATATTTCATACTAGTATTTCCTGTTTACTCATTAACTGTTGGCATGTGCATCAGAGTTCTGTAGATTTACACGTGTAAATGGAAAAGGTCCCATAAAGTTTTGAGTAGTTTCAGGTACACTTTTACGTCATGAATCTGAGTCAGTGCATTAATATTTCTATCACAGCATGAACTCTTTAACTTCACTGTGTGAGAGACTGAAACATGTTTCATCTGCACTCTTTCTTTTAGATGCTATATAACCAACGAGAAGGTGAAGCTGGGGACTACAATGGGACTGTTAGGCTTGGTGTTCCTCTTTAACATAATCATGTTTGGGATGACGGTCAGACGTGTTTGGATTCTACGCAGTAGCTCAGAGGTACGAGACAGTCTGTGATGGTATTAAAAGGAGGTTTTAATTTTTTTTTTTTTAAAGGACTAGTAATTAAGTTTTCTCTGTCCATATGTCTGACGAAAACTCAAAAACCAACAATGTGTTGGTTTTATCAACAAGTGGTAGTTTTATATGATAAGAAAAATACTGATTTTCTCTGTTTTGTCTCATTTTGTCCATTTTTGTATTATGTTTGCAACTTCCTTTTAAAGGATCCACTCTATGATGGGCATCTGTTAGCTTTAATATTTAGTCTTCAAACACATTTCTCTAATTGTTTTATATTGTGTATAATCTCCTGTGTTATTTTATATTTGACAAATCAGTTTGGGCAGAGTAACCGTGACAGAGCCAAGAAAGACATTTGTACCCTGCTGGGAGTCATGACTCTGCTCGGCATTACCTGGGGCCTGATCTTCTTCTCCTTTGGTTACCTGACCACTCCTGGCATCTACAGCTTCTCTATCCTGAACTCACTGCAAGGTCTGTTCAACCTTTCTGTGTGTGCTGAGGTCAGCTCTGTGCTGATATTAGTGCCAGTGTAACTGATGGGGTTATGTGATTAATATACTGCAAAGCTTTGATTCCCAAAGTGTGTTCTGTGTGTTCTGTAGCCCCCTCATGGGACATGAAAGTAATGCATGCAGACAGATCATTTACAGTACTAACACTCATGCACACACATACATGCACACTGCACACACACACACACTCACACTCACACACTAAGCCTTGTATTTAACTGACTGAAAATGTCCTAGGTGTTGTGATTAAAGGTTTTGTAGAGCCACAGAATAGTCTGAAATTTCAAAATAGATCTTGATGTTCATAACTTTCTGAATGTCTACTTTTATAATGTTTACACTGAATTTATGAAAGGGTAACTTCATATTTAAAGGAAAGAACTTCCTGTTTTAGGTGAAAATGAATCCACTCTGCTGCATCATGGTGAGAAACGTATCAGGAAGTTTCAGGACTGAAAAACATGCTCATGTGCAGTCAAAGATCGTCTCATGATAGTGAGAGTTTGGGAATATTCCACACGGGGTTTGTAATGAAAAAGCTGAAACTCTTGATGTGACAGTATAAATTAAATTTTCACTGAAAAAAGTGTCAGGAATGAACGGTGCATGTTTATTAAAGTGGACGCTTCCACTTGCAGACAGTAACCGACACAGTTACCAGTTTCATTAGCATAATGTTCATGATCCCTCTCTCTCTCTCTCTCTCTCTCTCTCGCTCTCTCGCTCTCTCTCTCTCTCGCTCTCTCTCTCACTCACTCTCTCTCAGGTTTCTTCATCTTCCTTTGGTTTGTGATGTCACTGAGAAAGGCTGAAACCTCAGCAACGATGAAGCACGTAGCACCAGCAGCTAGCTTACATATAACTGGCAATACCCCAAGCAGTGCCTGTGTGTGTGTGTGTTGTTGTTGAAATGTATAATGTAATACAAACCAGGCAACATTCTTTCTTCTAAGATCATGTATGCAACAATGTATCCAATCAGGCAGCGACTGAGACTAAAGAATGTATTTGAAACACTTTAGCTTTGAAGTTTTGTTCATAGAAGCTTTGTGGCATGGGGCTTTCTCTATCATCCATGGTGGTTATGCACTTGAATCTTTTTCATTATGGGGCACTTCTGAGAGTGAAAATGGAAAGAATGATGCAGTAAAGAGAGCTCAGAATGACTGGAAGAAAGACAATAGATCAAATGTTCCTTCTGCAGCTGCTTTCAGAGGTCAGAGGTTAAACTACAGGAAGTGATCCTTGTTGTTTTTCTGCCTCAAGTCACACATTCACCTTTCTGCATTACAGCTCAGATCTTGGTTTTAAATGAACCTCACCTCCTTTGAGGGGTTGTTGATAACTGCATGTACAGCAAGACAGCATAAATGTGTGTGAATGAGAGGGAGACATATTAAAACATATTGTGAATTCTGAGGGCTGTGGTGTCAATAATAACAATAAACGCTGTCTTTCATCGTTTCTGCACATTATTGCATATGATTATATTCTTACTGACAGGCCTGATTTATCAAGTTTATAACTGAAGCTGTACGAGTCATTCCTGAAAAATATTCTAAAAAAAGTTTTTTTTTTCTTTTCTTTTAAATAAGATTTGTCAAGCAAACTTTCTTCTCACTTTTCTCACTCTTACTTTTTCTCTCACTATGACCTGTTCTTTCACCTGCTGACTTTCATTCCTCTTCTCTCCAGAGCGTACTTCCACCGGTCGAGGCCTTCTTCTACCTGCTCCATACTCTCACTACAGATCAGATTAAATGGGTAAAAGCCGATTGCAGTGCTTGTATTGATATATATTTTATGTATATAGTGTTTTATTTCATCCTTCTCTGTCCTTGAGCTGCTGTAATATGCAAATTTCCCCATTATCAAATCATTAAAGTTTTATCTTATAGCTTTGTAAAATACTTGTTACCAGTTTGGATCAAGCTGGCAACAAACGAGTGAGAGTCCACACCCAGCAGAACCTACTGTTTACAATTTACAAACTATACAGTAACATGTAGAAAGTGTTGGACCTTAATGATGTAAGGTGCTAAACAAAAAGACCAGAACCAAAAACCTAACACACTAGCATGAGGGTGGTGCAGTAGATGCTGCTGCAAAGAGAAAGAAGGACTGAGGTGAAGGACCAGTGAGAGGAGGCTTTATGCCCTTGGCCACTCCCACCTCAGGTGCAACCACTTCCCTGATGATCCGTAAGAGTAGTAATATAGTGCGGCTACCATTTTGAACTGCTAAAATCCTCCAGAGCTGACAATCCATCCTGTGCCAACAAATGCTGGTCTTCAACACAGGATCTTCTGCTCTGTTTTTAACATGGATTTTGGTGAGTTGTACGACCTTTTTATAAACTAATGACATGATTATAGATTATTCAATGTACTTTTTAAAAAAAACAAAAAACAAAGTGTGATTTACAGGTCAGTCGTGCGATAGTGGAGTTTTGACTGAGCATGGTTAGTGTTTCAACAGTTTACAAAAGGTTTTTGATAATGTAAAACCCCTACACACTCTCATCATATCCAAATAACTTTCTGATTGTCATACTTGTGATTGTTTGCAGGGAGAAACTCTCAAATGCTAAGAATCCATGACAGGAATCAAATAAAGGATCCCAAGCAGTATATATATATATTTAAAAGGTTATTGTATTTTTAAATTAAAAGGTTACTAACCTTTTGTAATTTATTTTTTATATATACAACCTTTTGATCACAGACCACTAAGAATTAGCCAGTTTTTCAGTATTTCATGCATCCATAGGCCTGAAACAGGGAAACCAGAGGCTGACATACTGCTGCAAAGAACACTCCTCTGTAAACAACCAAATAAACTGAGGACACAAGGAAAAAAAAGTGAATATGCTGTTCAAAACCATCCATCTATCCATTGTCCTCTTCCACAAAAACCTGGAAAATGTTCTAGAGGAAAAAGAAATGAATGGGACCAAAGCAATAAAGTGTGACAACATTGTTGCCTACCTGTATGAACCAAATGGTCCCTTTGAAGCCCTCAATATTTATGCAAGTGATCAGGTATTTTAAAAGACTGCTTCCAATGAGGGTCTGGATTCTGTTTCAAGGCATTTTGGACTGTTCTTCTTTCCAAAACCTCTCCAGTTCAGTCAGGTTTGATGGTTTCCGAGCATGGACAGTCCACTTTAAATCACACCACAGATCTGCGGACTGAGATGGCCGTTCCAGAACGTTGTCCTTGTTCCTCTGCATGAATGCTTTAGTAGATTTGGAGCAGTGTTTAGGGTCGTTGTCTTGGTGAAGTATCCAGCCCCGGTGCAGCTTCAACTTTGTCACTGATTGTTGAACATTGTTCTCAAGAATCTGCTGATATTGACTGGAATCCATGTGACCCTCAACTTTAACAAGATTCCCAGTACCTGCACTGGCCACACAGCATCCAGCATGATGGGACCACCACCAAATTTTCCTGTGGGTACCAAGTGTTTGTCTTGGAATGCTGTGTTCTTTTTCCTCCATGCACACCGCCCCTTGTTCTGTCCAAATAACTCAGTTTTAGTTTCATCAGTCCACAGCACCTTATTCCAAAATGAAGCTGGTTTGTCCAAATGTGCTTTAGCAACTCTGTTTGTGGCGTGTGTGCAGAAAAGGCTTCTTCTGCATTACTCTCCCATACAGCCTCTCCTTGTGCAAAGTGCGCTGAAGAGTTGAACGATGCACAGTGACACCATCTGCAGCAAGATGATGGATGTCTTTGGATCTCTTGGATCTATCCCTTGCCTCTGCCTCTCTGAGATTTTTCTTAGCATGCCACTTCAGGCCTGAACTAGAACTGTGCCTGTGGTCTTCCAGTTCCTCACAGTGGAAACTGACAGCTGAAATCTCTGCGAGAGCTTTTTGGATCCTTCCCCTAAACCATGATGTTGGACAATCTTTGTCTTCAGGTCATCTGAGAGCTGTTTTGAGGCTCCCATGTTGCCACTCTTCAGAGAAGATGCAACGAGGAGAAACACTTGCAATTGGCCACCTTAACCCTTTCTCATAATTGGATTCACCTGTGTATGTAGGTCAAGGGTCAGTGAGCTTACAGAACAAATGTTGTGTTCCAATAATTAGTGCTGAAGGTATTCAAATCAGTAAAACCACAAGGGTGCCCAAACTTATGCACCTACTAATTTAAACAAACTAATTTTGTTTAAATAATTATTGCACACTTTCTGTCAATCCTATAAACTTCATTTCACATCTCGAATATCACTGTGTTCATCTGCTGTATGCAGTGTCGTGCAGTCAGGGGAGGCAGGTGAGGCATTCTGTCATCATGACAAGTAAAATACTAACAATGATAAGAAAAATACATTTGGCCACTTGACTGTTCTATGAAACTGTTTTCTGAATTATTTCAACACTTTAATGGTCAAAATCGTAGAATTTACGCATCGCCTGTTCAAACACATGGAAGAAATGCTGGGTGAGCCAGTGCAGTGCTGTGGCTCACCTCTGGTGGCGCTGTTTCACATTCAATAAAGAAAGCAGGCGGTTGGCGCATGCCCATTGCTGCCTCTCTTTATATCGTAAATATACGTTTGAATACACATGTGCCACACATGCTTATGTTCCGCAGTCTGTCTAATATACTGAATGAATGTGTGTGACATGTTTACGCTTTGTGATCGGTCATAAATGCACGGTGAAAATACACAGGGGGAGGCAGAAAGTACCGTGCCGCACCGATAGGGGGCAGTACTACAGCAGTGCTGGGAAAGATAGGCGCATGGATTTCATTTTCAAATGAAGGTAAGATAATACATGTTTGTAAAATTTTATTTAAAGCCAGTGACCCCCTCCCCCCCGAAAAATAGTTTGACCTTACATTAAATATTTTGTTTTTCTTGCCATCATTGTTGAACAGTATGGAGTTGATTAAAGCATAATGAATCATTAGCATAATTAAAATTTAAATGGAAGTTTCCATTTTGGGTGCATATATGTGAACATCCGACTCCAGACGAGTCAGTGCCTCACCTGTCACAAACCTCACCGCACTCCACTGGCTATATGCTATATTTAACTGAAATTGCTGATCCAAACAACCAATGATTTATAAAGGAAAATCATGAGAATTATCAGGAGTGCCCAAACTTTTGCATACCACTGTATCCTTTGCTCGCCTCTCTAACTTTGTCTCTAAGCTGCTCAAGCTGAGCGTCTCTCATATATACTCTTATGTAATCTTATCCATTCTGGTTGCTCCCAATCAAAGTACTCCTTTCTAATCCCACCACCTGTCTTTTTATCAGAGCTACCATATCCAAGGAAAGTCCATCTGGACACTACAGTTCAGCACCCTGGCATTCCCCACATTTCTCACACACACACTGAGCCCACAGTAAGGGTTCCAACCCCAGAGGTGTTGCTGGGATTGCCTTGCAACTGAAATGGTCACCCACTCACAGTTGGTCTCTGCAACTACTTGCAATCAGTCTCCAAAATAAAAAAATAATGCATTCACCAGGAAACCATTGGTTTTTGTTTTTTTTTCCCCCCGAGTCACAAAGAGATTGCCATCCCATTTTTATTCTGTGGTGTGACTGAACCTCAACAGATTAAATTAAACAAACACAAATGGTCATCAAGGAAAACTGGTGAACTGTGCTCACTTCCAATGGAGTGGACACTGTCGAATTTTGCAGTTGCTACTCGCTGAGAAACTTTTGTCCTGGTGTGTTTATGATCTGCGATTGGTTGGCCAACCAGTATTTTTCTGTGTATATGAGCTATATTTTCCTCTGTTACTCATCAATTCACTTTTATTTATATAGCGCCAAATCACAAAGAACAGTCGCTTCAAGGCGCTTTGTATTGTGGGTAAAGACCCTACAATAATACAGAAAAAACCCAACAGTCAAAATGACCCCCTATGAGCAAGCATTTGGCGACAGTGGGAGGGAAAAACTCCCTTTTAACAGGAAGAAACCTCCAGCAGAACCAGGCTCAGGGAGGGGCAGTCATCTGCTGAGACCGGTTGGGGCTGAGTGGAGAGAGACAGGACAAAAGACATGCTGTGGAAGAGAGGCAGAGATTAATAATGATGATTAAATACAGAGTGAAGTATAAACAAGTAAATAAAGGTGAATGAGAAGAAACAGTGCATTATGGGATCCCCCTCAGCAGCCTAGGCCTATAGCAGCATAACTAAGGGAGGGTTCAGGGTCACCTGATCCAGCCCTAACTATAAGCTTGATCAAAAAGGAAAGTTTTAAGCCTAATTTTGAAAATAGAGAGGGTGTCTGTCTCCTGAATCCAAGCTGGGAGCTGGTTCCACAGAAGAGGGGCCTGAAAGCTGAAGGCTCTGCCTCCCATTCTACTTTTAAGTATCCTAGGAACCACAAGTAAGCCAGCAGTCTGAGAACGAAGTGCTCTATTGGGGTGATACGGTACTATGAGGTCTTTGAGATAAGATGGGGCCTGATTATTCAAGACCTTGTATGTTAGGAGAAGGATTTTAAATTTAAATTCTGAGAACGAAGTGAGCTATTAGAGTTGTTAGGGATTATTCTTTTACTCAATGAATGAAATTACAAATGTTTAAAAGTAAACTCCAGTAAATTAATTAATAAACAGTGGTTCAACCAAATAATAAACAATTAAATAGTACATTAGACAGACAGCAACAAACAAAGTGCTAGACTAACTTTTCTGTCTAATTCTCTTATCTTGGAGGTTCAGCCACAGTACATACCATTAAAAGATCACCAATGTCACCATGTTCTGTTATTTATCTGGACAAGATTGCTCATAATGATCAGCATTAAACGTTGGTATGTGGTGGGAATTCAGGCTGTATGATGACAATAACAGACTCACTCATAGTATCACTTTGTTGTTCATGATTTGCAATGCAAATCAAGGTTTTTATGCAGAATACAAAACTTTGTAACCAAGTTATGAGATGACTTACAGTTGTTACCCTGTAACAACAGGAGGAAATTCAGTGTGCATAAGCTGGAAATTTATGTTCAAATCATTTTTTAGATGCACTACTGCCTTCTGCTGTCTGCAGTGGGGTTTTTTTTTTCTGAAGATATTTTTATCCTTCCTGCTTTTTAAAGCTTCCACTTCCTTAATCAGAATCTTTGGTCTGTGTACTTCTCAGATGAACTCATCTCCACAGAAACACACACAAAGGTAGGCTGTGCTTTGGTTTGCTTTCTGTCAAAGACGTCATGATGCTAATGATGAGAAATATTTTTAAACTAAACTTAGAATCAATAAAGGTTATTTGAATGTATTTTTTAACATGTCCCAATACTAATAATAGTAATAATGATGATGATAATAATGATAATGATGTGGGTGGCGCGGTGGTTAGCACTGGTGCCTCACAGTTAGAATACCATCTGGAAGGCCTGTGTTTGATTCCACCTTGGCCCAGGCCCCTCCCTCTCTCCCTGTGTGGAGTTTCATGTTCTCCCCGTGTCTGCGTGGGTTTTCTCCGGGTACTCCGGTTCCCCCCAGTTCAAAGACAAGCACTTACTGGGGTTAGGTTAATTGGCTACTCTAAATCATCCTTACAGTAGGTGTGAATGTGAGTGTTGTCTGTCTCTCTGTGTTGGCCCTGCAACAGGCTAGCAACCTGTACAGGGTGTACCCTGCCTCTTGCCCTAAGACAGCTGGGATAGGCTCCAGCCCCCCCCCGACCCTGAACAGGATAAGTGGATGGATTATTATTAGTAGTAGTAGTAGCAGAAATAGGAGGAGGAGTGGAAGTACTATTGTCATTATTCTGTCCTTTGAATATGACATAAATGAATTTCTTAAATTATTGTTCTTACTGCTTTAGAAATGGAAATGTTGTGCTGATATTTAGGAATAAAAAAACAAAACATATCGATGTTTGTTTTGCTAAAATATCGGACCTTTAGGTCTTGGTCACAGAAATGTCTTTTTGTTTGAAACAGGAAACTTTGTCCTGATCGTTATGAAGTGACCACACGTCAGAGGAACACTGACTTCCACTTTGAAACAGAGGAAAGATCACTCTGCAATGTTTTAATGGCCCATCTGCCCTGACTTCCTCTTCCACAGTTTATGGCTCTGAACTATGCCAACTTAGTTCCTGCCATTCTCCAATCATAAATATGGCATTAACAGTAAAATGTAACACTTTTATCAGTCTATTGCACTGCTTGTACAGCTTTGTAAACTCTAAATGAATCCAGCAGTCTTCATCAGTGTGCCTTGTTAACTTCTTTCATGACAAATAACCTTTGACTTCAAAGCATCATCAGTTTCTTTCTCATTCTAACTGAAGTCTCTTCCCAGGATGAAGCGGTGGATGCTGTGGTGGCTGCTCTCTCTGAACTGCATGTCAGGACAGGCTCCCTGTGAGAATGAATGCCAAATAAATAATGTAACACGTAAGTTATTATATTAACTGCTGAAGCAAACAAATATCTGAAATCTGAGAAATTATTTATTATCTTTGATTAGATAGATTGAAAAATGTATACTAGGTTTGTTGCTGGCGACTAATTTCTTAGTCGACTAATCAAGGAAAATAATTAGACTCACCGACTAGTCTAAAACTAATAAACACTCAAATTAAATTCTATGCCTGTTTAATGGACAATGTCAAAAACTGCCTAAACAAAGGCATTTGGAACCATTAATTGTGCTCATCTGTGATGAATCGCACTTTAAATGCTGCTTAACTGTGCAGCACCGACCATTATGAACACTGCACGTTATACTCCAAACAACGAAGAATAAAAACACAGAATCAACAGCAAACGATGTTAACACATCATTAAATATGAGGAAATAACACCCGAAAAAAATTGCAACTTAAACGTGTGGCGCAGTGTGCCGCACATTATGAACGATGCTTGAGCTACAATTCATGATGCGCATCAAAACAATACGAGACAAACATCCATCCATTTTATTCCTCTTATCTGAATCCTGAGCAGTGGAGCCTCCTCCTGCTTCAGCTTACCCCTGATTCAGACCTCAGCTGCTATAATGTAACCTACGTAAGTGGCTGATGTTGTTGCCACATTTATACCTGTGCAGCTGTGTTGCGCGTGTTAATTACCTTTCGGTCATTTCTGAGGTTTTACATTCGGTGCCGGCCGACAGAAATATAAAATGCTGGGACTTTTTTCCCAGAAGTCACTGGAAAAAGTTGCTAAATCTGTCGCTAGTCGCTTTTTGTAAAAAAGCCGCTACGGGGGTCTGAAAAGCCGCTAAAGCTAGCAACAAAGTCTCTAAGTTGGCAACACTGCACATTCGTCCCTCTAGTTTTTTTCGCTTCTTTGTACGAACTCGGAGGAAGTAGCCGGAAATGCAGGGAAGGGTGTTTCTCTGAGGTTTGCTATGACATTGTTCTATAATCAGAATTATTCTATTACAATGTAAGGGCTGCAGCTCCATCTGGTGGCAGATGGCTGCATAACATTTAGGACAAACATTTACCAGCACTGGGTTCATTAAAAACCGTAATAATTAAGCTAACTAACCAGTACATCTGGTACCGACTAGTAACAATAGCAACAGTTAGTCAACTAGTTGAGCAATTGCACATATCCCTAATGGATACATAAATAACCTATGTCAAGTTTGTGCTGCTGAATGACACGTTCCACCACATGGAATCTGATTTAGATTCTAACCCAAGAAACAAGGTTCAGGTGTTGGTTATGAAGTTTTTTTTTGTTGTCGTCGATGCTTTAGAATAAACTAAACTCGGCTTTCTTTCTGTCAGCCTTTTAGCCACATGTGTTTGTTTCTGTCCTCTGTGCCCACTGTATTCTCCCACAGCCCTGAGACGGCAAATTCCCAGGAAAGGTTTCTCAGATGCTCTTCTACATAGTTTGGTTTCTGTTGACAGACAGTGGAAAGAGCATGAAATAAACACTGTGAGGATCAGTGGTGAAGATGTGCAGATAAAAAGTACTTTATCTTAAATGTTGGGAACTTACTGTTACACATCTGTTACATCATCTATAACTTATACAGCTTAGCTCAATAAAATGAATAGCTACTGACAGCTATGTCCTGGCATAAAACAGCATAAAATGGCATGTCCCTTTTACTGGAACATTCAGTTGCTGTGACTACTGTCTTCAGTGTAGTCTCTACATCAGTTGACCTTAACTCACAGCCCATATATTAATCGTGAGATCCTATCTGATCCTGTGTGTGCCATTCAGGCTGCACAGATTTTGATCTATCCATTCTATTATAAAGAACATAAGATGGCTCCGTTATTAAAATGCAGGTTAAATGAGACTTCATATGCTAAAAGCTGTTTTGACCAGCCATCTTTCCTACATGGTGATATGACACGTTAAAATGTATTTTTTACAGTTCTCTCGTGTGACTTTGGGAACTGTAAACACCGGCACCGGTGCTCATTTCTGTTCCCTTTCTTTATAGACTTTAAATCAGTGCTATTGACACTGTGATACCATTTCATGATCCTGATGCTCAAAGCTGGATGGAGACATCTGATTCCCTGTTTGTTTTGACTTGTGTATATCTGCTGTACCCTCATCCCTTGCTGTGCTTCTCATGATTTCTGGGATTTCTGTTTAATTTAAACCAGCCCTTAGGCATCTCTGTATTTCTGGATTTAGTTTAAAAGCCATTTAAGGCTTGCTTTATGTCTGCTAATCCTGCTTCTCGTGCCTGTCTCCATTTCCCTATACAGTCTATGGTATAAAGGAATAATGTACAAGAGGTGTTTTGAGATTATTCTTTGGTTTATTCTGGGGACATGTGGGGGTTTAAACAAATTCTAAAAGAATTTAATGCACATTCTCAAATTCTCTCTACAGGTCTTAATCATGCTGAGTGTTGTATGAAATATACACACACGGTTTTGAGAAGTGGAAACCTCACTGATACTATTGAGTAAACCTTTTAATTGTCACACAATTTTCTTTCTTTAAACAGACATTTTAATTTTGTGCTTTTGTGTTTGAGTAATTTTGAAAAAAACAAAACATGAAGTGTTGAGGTTGAAATTATATTTAAGGCTAATGTATTCTATATTAATGAAAGACTGCAGATCATTAATATTTTTCTCTATTTTCACAAAGAGCCATTAAGACTCTAGAAAATGTTCTAGAAAGAACAGAGGTGGATGGGAGCGTGCCGGTGTATGTCCAGAATTTTGTGGCCCTCCTGCACAAACCCAACGGTACCTTTGGAGGCCTTAAAATTTATGCCAGTGAGAACCAGGTGAAAAAAACCAAACAGTATAATTATTATTATTATTATTATTATGCTAGCCAGTACAGACTTTGCTGACTGAAGAACGGTACATGCAACACCTGCTCCAGTCATGCTGTTCGCTTCTCTGTTTTTGGCACTTTGCTGCTGATCCAGGTAAAATCAGATGTGCCTCTTCTCAACAGCACAGTGAGTGTTGAGCTGCCAAGGGAACTGAATGCTGGACAGAACAACAAGATTGTCTTCTGCATGTTTAAATGGCCTGCAACAAACAGGGTCAGAGACTGCTCTTTGTTACATTAAAATATGGAGAAAAAAGATGAGATATAGAACTAAAGGATGTTTACTAATTTGATACTTTTTACACATTCAATTTAAACTACTAATGGGGCTAATGATTTTTACCTTATTTTAGTCCAATAAGATAATAACAACAACAGAATAGCACTTGTCAGGTTATATTGTTTCTTTCAGTTTGTATTGTTTTCACCCAGCCAGGCAGGCAGGCGATTTCAACATTGTGGGCGCAATAACGTGAGAACAAGGTGTCCTAGGACGCTCAAATTCACACCATAGATCAATCTACTAAAAGTCTCGGATCAGTTCAAATCTTGGTGACCTTGACATAAACGTCAGAGGTCAAGTTTTCTGAAAGCTTGTGAATGCAATAACTTGATAACATTGCCACCCAGGTTGTTCAAATTCATAAAATAGGTGCATCTTCTTGTCAAGATGCATGAGGTCAGGAAGTCAGTGGTCTTGCTCACAGAACTTTTTTATACTTGTAACTCTGATCATCAAATCTAGGCCTATATCTCTTACTACTGGAGTACAGTGTATACGCATGGCAACACAGTTCAAATAATCAGATTTTAAACATCAGGCCCAACAACCCTACTTACTCACCGCCCACTCTTTAGCTCCTGATGTTTCACAGGTTGTAGGCCTCCAACAGAGTACAACAGAATTTAATTTAGTTTCTTGAAAAACTCAAAAGATGTGCATGAAAATGTAACATCCACTACAAAGGACAAAAGTCAGTGGGCCATGTCTCAGGGGGATAATGGCTGAAATATTTTGCAGATAATCAATAAACCAATTAATAAGTAAACAATAAGATATCCTCACATTCGATGGTGCAGAAATCTTTAGCTCCATGTCATTATTTTCTCAAGTCATCCAAAACCACAAATCTTCATGCCAAACAGGGAACAGACAAACACACCACCATGAAGGCACAATGTGACAAAGAGCAGAGGGAAACTGACACAATATGTACACACAGGGTAACGAGAGGACGGGGAAACAGGTGGACAGAGTCACACTAACAAGTCAAGGAAAACCAAACTGAACACAGTGCACAAGATACAATTCACTATCAAAATAAGACAGGAAGTGATTAACTCTAGAACACAACCAAACAGGACAGGAAGGTAAACAAACACTGACGTGCAGCTGACTTCACACAAGAGGGGATAAAACCACAGACAGGACTACACATGACAGAAATCAGGTTTGACACTTGGAGGCAAACACACTGAAGAAAACCCACAAAACACTAACAAACAAAATACTCAAAAACAGAAATACAATGTAAAAAAAAAAAAATATATATATCAAACCATGCAGCTAGATAACTGGGTGGGTCCCCCCCCATCTTGGCACAGAATGGTCATTAAAGTTTACATAACAGCCATCTTGGCCAATCTGTCAAACCAACTGATGAATGTGTATTTAATTGTAGAGTGTTTTTGAATCCCCATATGAAGTATATGATCGAAGACTGGTTGGTCTGAGTGTGCAGGACAAGAAGATATCAGGACTGCAGCAGCGCATCAACATCACAATGATGGTTACCAAGGATATAAATGTAACTACAACTTTATTTCATTCATTCCAGTCTTACCACTTGTAGATAGACACTTATTGCATAGAGCAAGCAAAACAACTTTTGCTGTGTGTCTCAACCACATAATGGTAATAAATTCTGTCTGTAAAAGAAAGCACATAATATGGTGTACATTTGGCTCAGTAAAATGTGAAGTTATACGGTACCAGTGAAAAGTTTGGACACACCTAATTCTGTAGATTTTCTGATTTTTTTTTTCTGCATTGTAGATTAATACTGAAGCCACTATGAAGAAATACACAGAGAATTATTTAGTAAAAAAAAAGAGTGAAACAAACCAGAATATGTTTTATATTTGAGATTCTTCAAAGTAGGCGCCTCTTGCTTAGATGACAGTTTTGCACATTTTGGCATTTTCTCAGTCAGCTTTATCAGTCACCTGGAACGGCTTTCAGTTATCAGCTGTGCCTTTCAAGAGTTAATTTCTTGAATTTCTTTTCCTCTTAATGCGTTTGAGACCATCAGTCGTGTTGTGAAGAGGTATTGGAGTTGGTATTCAGTGAATAGCCCTGTTTGAGTAATGTTCTAATCCAGGTTATGGCCAGAACTGCTCAACTAAGTAAAGAAAAACAACAGTCCATCATTACTTGAAGAAATGAAGGTCAGTCAATCTGAAAAAAGTAGTCTCCTCAAGCACAATCACAAAGACCATCAAACGTTCTGATAAATTTGGTTTTCATCAGGACCGCCCCAGGAAAGGAAGACCAAGAGTTTCCTCTGTTGCTCAGGATAAGTTCATTGGCGTTACCAGCCTCAGAAACCACAAGCTAACAGCAGCCCAGATAAGAGCACACACATCTCAGCAACAGCTGTTCAGAGAAGACTGCAGGGATTTGGACTTTATGGCCAAATTTCTGCAATGAAGCCACTTCTAAGGAAGAGCAACGAGAGGAAGGAATGGACATCAGTCCAGTGGAAATCTGTCCTTTGGCTATCTGACCAAGGAAGAGGGTGATGGAATGCTATGTCAGATGATCTGGCCTCCACGATCACCTGATCTAAACCCAACTGAGATGGTTTGAGATGAGTTGGACCGCAGAGTGAAGGCAAAGCAGCCAACAGGTGCTCAGCACCTCTGGGAACTCCTTCAAGACCATTTCAGGTGATGACCTCATGAAGCTGATTGAACGCCAAGAGTGTGATCAAAGCAAAAGGAGCCTACTTTGAAGAATCTAAAATCTAAAACATATATTGGTTTGTTTGAGTTTACTACATGATTCCTTTTGTGTTCCTTCAAAACATTAAATGAGAAGATGTGTCCAAACGTTTGACTGGGACTGTATGTAGTATTAAACACGTGGAAACATGCAATATTTTTATGTCACAGAACACCCAAGCACCCTCCTGCCAGTTCTTTAATTTTTCAGCACAAAGTGAGTAACAAGCACATTTGCCATGGACAGTATGAAGTGTATTTCTTTCATAAATTAGAGTCATTGTGATTCGTGTTTTTACTCAGAGCCCAAAATGTGAGGCAGTGTTCAGAAATGTGATCTGCATAATGCATCTGTTTGTTTTTACTATCCAGATTTTAGTCCGGATGGCTGCCTCACACACTGGACACATGGTCAGAGTAACGTCACCTGTTCCTGCGACCATCTCACATACTTTGGTGTACTCATGGTAAGCCTGAACTCATTCATTATATGAAGGGTGATGCGAAACTAAAATACAACATCTTATGAAAAGTTTGAGAAATATCTTGTCTTCTGTCCGTCCATCTATCTCAACACACATTTATCTGAACTGCTTCAAACGTTACAGCTGTATTGCTGGCTATTTGAGTAAATCTATTGCTGAGTTTGATGCCATTCAAATCAGAAGGTCTCATATTTATGTTTTAAAAGAAGTAATTCTTTGTTATCAGGGTTGTATGATGCAAATAAAAACACAGATATCTTTGTTTTACTATCTTCACAAGGACATTTTGCCTCTAAGTTTAAACACAACTAAATGCCTTTAAACAGGCATTTGAAGGCTAAAGAAAATGAGAGGTGGCTAAAAGTTTTCAAAAATGTAGTCATAGTGATGGTCTGAGAGTCAATCTGGTTCTCAGAAAGATAAAGGTTTGTATTTTTATCTTTGGTTTCCTGGAATAACTCATCCCTTTATCAGAAATGGTGATAGGGTTTTTAGGTTTCAGATCACAACCCACAAAGCTGTACATCATTGGAGCGCACACACACACACACACACACACACTTAGAAACCTATCTTAAACTGACTGTCTTTGATGTGTAAATTAGAGCTGCTAAAACGTGGAGTGCACTGTAACTCAAGAAATGAAGAAGCAAAAGCTTCTCTCTTATATGTTAGCACATCTCTCTGTTAGCAGAACACTGACTCCTCTCCTCTAGAGTTCTTGTCGGAAATGTTCTTCATTTATGAAAGAACAGGCGCACATGATCAGCCTCTGGTGTAAAACCTTTTATTCTTACAAGAAGGTAACAAACAGTCAGCTAAACAGCTTCCTGAGACTGCACACTTGAGGGACGTGCACAGAGCACTTTATACACGTAGTTACATCTATTACATCTAAGGCGTGTGACCTTTTACACAGAAAGGAGCATAGATAAGGAAACTGACACTTGACAAAGTTTCCCTACTGCTGCACTCACTAGCTGCAAACATCAGCCATCACTGGGAAGACAAGTCATGTAAGCATTGATTCTCATAACCAGATGGTCCTCATGACTATCACAGAACTTATTTTTCTAACAGTTTCAGTAACAGTAAAGAGTTTCTTAGGTGTCTGTGACCTGATGCACAGGGTCATGACATTAGTGAGATGGAGCTTTTACTTCCTACTTGTTAATTTTCAAGGAAGCATGTTTCAACCAAGAGTACAATTTTTGTCTGACCTTTAACCAGGTGATTTTCCGTGCCTAAAGCTTACCAGAGACTGACAGTTAAATTTAATTTTATTCATAGAGCTCGAAAATCACAACAAACAGTCACCCCAGGGCCCATTATATTGTAAAGCCATACAATAATTACAGTGAAAACCCAACAATCAAAGACCATCCCTATGAGCAAACATTCGGTGACAGTGGGAGGCAAAAACTCCTTTTTAACAGGAAGAAACCTCCAGCAGAACCAGGCTCAATCTGACCACACTTACAGTCTTTCAGTTTATAAATTTTTCATCCTTCACGTCAGCCTCTAAGCAATCAGATGTGCCGTTGAACCATGCAACCTTTCTGAATGTGCACAGGAAGACGAAGGAACACGGCGGATCCTTACAATTCACCTCATTATGTTTGTTTTCAGTGATGACTGAGTGGGTTCCATTATAATCAGTGGCGTAATTAGAAATGCTGAGACACACTGGACACAGAAACAGAAGATGACAAAAAGATACAACTTACTTTAACACACATGTATTCAGTCATGGTGAAGCTAAAACTCTTACAGACAGTAGTATACACACAGTGCCATGAAATAATATTTGCTCCTTTCCTGATTTCTTAGTTTTTTGCATATTTGTCTCACTTCAGTGTTTCAGAGATGATTTCATTTACTAAAGTTTACACTAAAGTAATCCCACCCCACCCCAGCAGTTAGTTAATGATTAATCACACTTAATTCATGAATTAAGTGTGATTAATTGCAGTTTTGGGAATGCTGAGTTCAATTTCGCTACCACACCCAGACCTGATTACTGCCACACCTGCTAATCAAGAAACCGCTTAAATAGAACGACAATGTGAAGTAGCTCAAAAACCAGCACGATCTAAAAAACTCAAGAACAGCAGAGAAACAAAGTCATTGACACCCATCAGTGTGGAAAGGGTTAAGTCATTTCTAAGGCTTCGGGACTCCAGAGAACCACGGTGAGAGCCGTTATCTGCAAATGGAGAAAACTTGGAACAGTGGGGAACCTTCCCAGGAGGAACCGGCCTACCAAAATTACTCCAACAGCGCATCAATGACTCATCCAGGAGGTCACAAAATTCAATTCAATCCAATTCAATTTTATTTATATAGCGCCAAATCACAACAAACAGCCACCTCAAGGCGCTTTGTATTGTGGGTAAAGACCCTACAATAATACAGAGAAAACCCAACAGTCAAAACGACCCCCTATGAAAAAGCATCTGGCAACAGTGGGAGGGAAAAACTCCCTTTTAACAGGAAGAAACCTCCGGTAGAACCAGGCTCAGGGAGGGGCAAAAGACACACTATGGAAGAGAGTGGGAGAGGTGTTCAGGGTCACCTGATCCAGCCCTAACTATAAGCTTGATCATAAAGGAAAGTTTTAAGCCTAATCTTAAAAATAGAGAGGGTGTCTGTCTCCCGAATCCAAGCTGGGAGCTGGTTCCACAGAAGAGGGGCCACAAAATCAATCAAGCCACAAAATGAAAGTTTATTTATAATTTCAGTTAGTTTTGTAATCTCAAAATTCAGTTTTAGTTAATTATCATTTTTTCTTTTAATTATAGTTTTTATTTATTTCAGTTAACAATGTTTTTTCAGTTTCAGTTTTCGTCATTTCGTTCATTTTTGTGAACTATAATAACCCTGGTACAGAGCGCTGACTGTCAGCCTGGCTACAGTGCTGAAAAGAAACCTGGGGTTCTTATTTTCTTCAATTAATGATGAATAGGTTAAAACAGACACAGTATTTTCCTCTGACATGTTGGCTTTCTGAGTTGTTGTAGAGGCGGAAACCTTGCTGATTGTCACAGTACAAATATTGCATGATAATGTAAGCACGTCTTTTCTTCACAGGTGTCTGCTTCCCCCTCCCCTAAAGACCAGAAGATTTTAACATACATTACTGTGATTGGCTGTACTCTCTCTCTTTTTGCCCTGGTCATGACCATTGTGCTCTTTATCACTAATAGGTATTTTATTTATTTATTATTATTCCCATCTTTATCAGCCCCCCCCCCCCCCCACACACACATGTTTAGTTCCTCCTGTACTTCTTGTCCTCTTTTTTTCTGCCAGTTTTTTTTTACATCTTTGTCAGCTGATTGGCCTGTGTTTTTTTTTTTAATTTTTAATTTCATTCTTTAATTGGCTTAAAAGATACTGAAATCTTCCTCCCTTACATCACAACACCTCTTCTTGCAGCAAATGCCTTCTTTACTCCTGCACTGCTTTCTTTCCTCACTTGATATGGGCTAATACTCTTCCAGCTGTGATATTTTACTAACCACAATCACTTCTCCGTGTGACAGAAAACTCAGACAAGATGTTTCTATGAAGATCCACGTCAACCTTGTAATTGCCCTGATCCTCCTCAACCTGCACCTCCTGCTCAGTCACACAGTGGCAGCGGGGTCCTCCGATGGGCTTTGTCTTTATATGGCTCTTGTCCTTCACTACTCCCTGCTGGCCACTTTCAGCTGGATGGCCTTGGAGGGGTTCCACCTCTACCTTCTATTAGTCAAAGTCTTCAACATCTATGTCAAGAGATACCTGCTCAAACTCAGCATGGTGGGATGGGGTGAGTGGAATCATTTATGCAGGAAGCTGTTATTATCAGTCTGAAAACTTTCGGGTGAATATTTTTTTGTTTTGGTTTCAGGTGTCCCTGCAGTGATTTTGTCAGTGGTGGTGATCATAGACAGACAGTTTTATGGTCGTGTCCCTCTGAACACATCTAACTCCAACAACACTGCAATGTAAATCATAAATTTTCAAGCATGTAAAGTTCAAAATAGTTATTAATATCTACTTATTAACAGTTTTTTGTATACATCAGAATTTCTGCATATGCAAGTGTTTAAAGTAGAAAAAAAAGTACAAAATAAAATAGGCCATCATGCATCTAATTTTCTAAAGTTGAATTTTAAATTGCTTACTAGCTCCAGGAATGCTTTTACTGCATAAATCTGCATGAGCTTTTCTTTTACAGAATACATTTTTGATTTTTTTTTTTTTATTGTGAGAGGTTACAACATGACCTGTTCTTCTTTTTTATAGATGCTATATAACCAGTGATAAAGTGAAGACTGTGACTACAGTGGGACCGTTCTGCTTGGTGTTCCTCTTTAACATGATCATGTTTGGAATGACAGCCAAACGTGTTTTGATTCGCTGCAGCAGCAGAGAGGTAGTCTGATAATCTTTTGAAAAAGGATGTTTAAGTCGGAATAAATATAGTTTTTTCTCCATCAGCGTGCCCCGTGTAAACCCAAACCCTCCAATGAACTGGTCTTACTGAGACATGGTGGTTTCATTTTACTCTTGCATCTTCCTTCCAAAGGATACACATGCTCTGTGATGGGCTGTCCAATCGCTTAGTTTTTAGAATAACCTCTTTATGTGTTTTTTAACACATGCACTGTTTTAGTGGTTTTCAAGGACAATGCAAGGACTCAAGTCAGATTTAGATTGCTTATAAAACTGCTTTTTATGTTTGCCAAATCAGTTTGGGCAGCGTGACCTTGATAGAGCCAAGAAAGCCATTTGTACCCTGCTGGGAGTCATGACTCTGCTCGGCATTACCTGGGGCCTCATCATCTTCTCATTTGGCATCCTGACCACTTTTATCCTCTACCTCTTCTCCATCCTGAACTCACTGCAAGGTCTGTAAGCGTATAAAATCCAGAATAGTAACATTTTTGTAGTCGTTCAGTAGTTCGTGCATGTGTGGCTGGCAAGATTTGACTCATATATTAAAGCCACTGATTTGCATGCATTTCCTGTCTAAACATATTCATCTCTCTCTTTCTCTCGCTCCTATATGCCTGCAGGTTTCTTCATCTTCCTGTGGTTTGTGAGAAAGGTTAAAACCACAGCTACAAAGATGAGCAGTGAAACACACCACAACACCAGCTAGTTTAAACACAACTGGCAAAACCCGTATGTAGCCTGTATGTGTTGGTGTAATATATATTATAATACTGTGAAAACATTATAATTTCTTCTTTAAATGATGAGGTTTACATGCATACAACAATATATCACATAACGTAACAGAGTAGCAAATGTAATGGTTTACATATGGTACAAAATCTTTGTGGTAAAACAAGCTCATGCGTTGTAACAGTTTCCATTTCGGGGCACTTCTGAGCATAAAAGTAGAAGGACAGCTAAAGACGGGGGGCTTGGACGGGGACTTGAACCCTCAACCCTCCGGTTGTGAGGTGAACACCTACCCACTGCGCCACTAAAGAAAATGCAGCTCACCAGGTCTATAATGTATACATACATATATTAAGAGGATATTCATTTTTATACTTATTTACTTTTATACTTATTGATTACTGGGAACACCTCACAAGAGCTGGAGATGCTCTTACCCAGTTGTCTAGCCATCATAATTTTGCCTTCAGAACTTTGTGATCACACCTTGTACAGAAAGCAGAACATTCTTGGTTTATGTTCAACTTGGTGTTTTGTTTTTTTTAATGCACTTCCTCCCTCTGCTGATCAGAGCAGGGACATGCACCAATAAACAGTGTTCTGTGATCTATATTGACAAATAATCGGCTTTAGAATTCAAGATAAATTAACTTATAAAACACACATTTTTTTTTGATTATTATTTGTCAGCCAGTGTCTCGCCTTTTTAGCCTGCACTCATGGCAGCTTATGAAGCAGTGACCATAAATGTATGTATTTTTTGTTTTCATGGACATAAATTGCAGATTGCAATGTCTAATCCTAACCAAGTGACATATTTTTAATAAATAACATGTTTAAAAATCATGCAAATGAAACACTGGAAAAAAGAATCTGTTGCCTCTATGTGACTGAATTAAGTTTTATTTATGTAAACCTTCATATTAACTACATTTAAATAAATTGGTTGATGCAACATGCAGTTTGAGTTAGCTACCTGTATGAAATCATTTGGATTAAAAATTATTAGTTAGGAGAACTGAAAACATGTAATTTCTAACTCAGTTTGAGTTTTTCCAAATGTGCCTCTTCCTAAACTATCCCTCTAACTGAGCAATTAATTTTTCCGTGAACTGGATTATGGCAGTACATGAGTCAAAACCCACTCCCCCTGAATTACCTCAAAGGTGTACGTCAAGTCTTCTGGATATTCAAAGTTCAGAATGTACAGCAGTCCCATCAGGTTTACAAAAGCACTGGCTACACCACTCAGGTGACATATTTTCCTTGATTACAATGCCAACATTGTTGCAGGGAGCTGGAAGGAGTTGCCTCACATCTACAACCACTAAAGGTGTTCCAGTGATCATTCCCTCAATGATGTCCTCCTCAGGATCTGTAAGCAACTATGTTAGAACAGTATTAATCCTAGTAATACAAATTGATATCTATATTAATATTTTTTTAAAAAGTAAAACAACTATTAATTTACCATTTATTAACCATGGGCATATAAAGTATTTGACATAACTTAAGTTTCAATGCCATGGAGGAAAACAAAGCTGCAGCACGGCTGCTCCTGCCAGCTCGTGATGATGGTGGTGGGACCATTGTAAAAGATGTGCACCAGCCTTTCCAGCATGCACATTACATTCAGGTTTAACATCCCGTTACACAACCCAAGCCAGTGATCCATCAGGCATGTGCATGTTTACCTGAGAAAATAAAGCCAATTTTGTTGGCAAGAGATATTTACAGTCATTTTTTCTGGACTGATAATTGCTAGCTAAACCCCCCCCCACAACAAATTAAACACAATATACACATTGTGGTGACTGACTGAGATGGAGCATGGATGTTTAATGCTTTAAAATAAACTAGTCAGAAATACTTACTTGATAACAACCAGTTTGTCTAAACGCAAGAGTACCTGACTGCAGGCAAGTGGGCGCACTTCTCCATCTGGCAATGTGATGAATAAGTCGCAGTTTGGTGGTTGCCAGGGGGACAGTACTTATCTGACTGTATTGTGCCAAGTGTAAACTTTGGTAGAGGGGGGGATTATGGTGCAGGACCATTTTTCAGGAGTTCGCTCAGCCCCGCACACTCCTAAAGTTTGTGAAAAACCTTCCGAGAAGAGCTGAAGCTGCTATAGCTGCAAAGGGTGGGCCGACATATCACACCGTGGATTAAGATGGGATGTAACTCAAGTTCATATGTGTGATATTGTAGTGGTAATATTACCAACATTAGAACAATCGGTGAAGGCTTCAAATCCCAGCTAGGGCATGCATCCAACTATAAAAATCTATAATAACAGCTAACTGCTTGTTTGAGTGTCCTTATTATAGCTTTGCACATGACCTTGGACAAAAGAACAACTCGTACTAGAGAAGCCAGCAGTATGTGAACGTCACTTCTGCAATTATGAACTGCCAAGAAATGAAGATAATGATTCACAGAAGGAGGGTCTGCAAGACAGTGCAGGAAGATGTGTTTCTAACCCATGTGTGGATAATGATCACGTGAAATCACATATAAATAAGAGAGATCAATGGGGCCACCACAAGTGTTCTCTCTGAATTATTAGTGTATTGCTTCTTCTTGCAAGAATAAAACTTTATCAGTACATCAACTGGGGTCTCCAGTGTAGTAATTTTATTTAAAAGTGGTCTAAGTAGATATATCAGATAGGTGTTGAGGAATCACTACATACTGATGATAAGTGGGCTACTGCAACATAGCACAAGTGGACACAAGATGAAAATCAGGAACTGTTGGAATGCTAATACACATGGAATCCCAGTGAAAGGGGTTATCCATCCATCCATCCATCCATCTATCCATCCATTTTCTTCCGCTTATCCAGGGCTGGGTCACAGGGGCAGCAGCCTAAATAGAGAAGCCTCCCTCTTCCCAGCCACCTCCTCCAGCTCCTCTGGGGGGATCCCAAGGCGTTCCCAAGCCAGCCGAAATATCTAATCTGTCTAGCATGTTTTGGGTCTACCCTGGGGCCTCCGTCATCCTAGTCAGATGTCCGAACCACCTCAAATGACTCCTTTCAATGTAGACAAGCAGCTCTACTCTGAGCCTTTCCCAAATGGCTGCACTGCTCGAAGGGAGAGCTCAGCCATCCTTTAAAGGAATTTCATTTCTGCTGCTTGTATTCGCAATCTCGTTTTTTTTCAGTCACTACCCAAAGTTTGTGATCGTAAGGGCAGCAGGATAGAACATTGACCAGTAAATCGACAGCTTTGCTTTTCAACGTACTGTCTGTCCAGTATGTTGACTCCTGTAGTTCCAATTGGACCTTTTTTTTGTCAGTGGTCACAGCTACTACTGCTCTACTACTCTAAAAAAAAAAAAACTATTGTTGCTTATCCATTTGGTTAATTTGAATCCTTCTGAGGCACACATTGCTTTGAGGTCTTTGTACAAGGAGATGGCTTGAGCAGCATGCTTGACAGACGTCAAGCAATCATCAATGTAGAAACCGTTGAGAATTGCGTCCACAGCCTCAGGTGATACCTTGACAGTCTTTCTTAATTTGCACAAGTCTGGAAGGATGCATCAGCGAATTAAGCACAGTCATTTTATATATCGATATTTCCCTCACGCCAATCAAGGAAGCACATGAGGTTGGTGTCACCTTGAGGGACCTTCAGTAGCCCAATGACATAATGACCTTTGGAATAATTTTAAGATTTGGCAGTTCAGGAACAGCTGATCCTCCTGTGACATTTCCACCTTGTCAGCACACAGATTGTTCAGAAAGTCCAGATTATATTGTTTTAAAAGCTGCTCTACATTCTCCACTGAAATGTGATTTACTGTAGCTTGTGAATGTCCATCGTTCTCTGAGTCAGTGCATGTGTGATCTGTAGTTGGACCATTGACTGTCCATCTGAGAGGAGTTCTGGCAGCATATGGGCCATACACATGCACATGAAAATATTGATAGATCAGTCTGCCATTGCCTCTGCCACGCCTTTGCCATAGCTTTGGACCTATGGACTCTTTAACACCCAACATCCAGACTGACATCAAAACAACTAGTAACTCAGTGTTCCAACATCCACAAGAAGCAACTACTACAACACAAATGCTATAGCAAGGGGGAGTCAGGATGTCAGGTCAGTGGGGAGATATCTATTCCCAGACTCTGAGATTAGGTACCAAGCCTCAATAACAACTGGCGCATTGACTCTGAAAGTGTCATGTAACAGCTGTGTGGCAGGCAGGAAAGAGGACCCCAACACAGGATACGCCAGACAGAAGTAAGAAGTTAAACCACTTTATTGGCTGGCAGAGCAAACACAAGGCAGGGCTGGACAGGATCAGAGGCACAGAATGCAGAACAAAAAACTCCAGAAAACCAGGGAAAACTGATAGGGGCACACAGCATGGGACACGAAGACGACGGCGCAAATGTCGAGGGAGCAACGACGAAAACAATGACGACGACGTGACAACAGGCAGAGAATTCACAGGACTTAAATACACAGAAGGGCTAATGAGGTAGGTGGAAACATCTGGGAACACAGGTGACGCTAATAACACAGACGAGACAAGGGGAAGCAAAACTAAACACAAAGCATGGGGAACACAGGACTGTCAAAATAAAACAGGAAGAAACCAGACCAGGAACACGCAGACATGACACGGGGAAACACCAGGGACCAGAAATAAACAGGAATACAAAAAAGAACACAAAACACTGACACCATGACAGAAAGATAAGCTAGAAATCTGGATCCCCCATGGCTGATAACCAAGACTACGTAAAGATGTGAATGTAGCACTATGGACAATCCCTACTTTGACCATCACTAAAACCACAACAACAGTGATCCTTGAAATTCTTGGCTAAAAGATGACTACAGGTTAAAATCATTTCTAGGTGTAAAATTAAGCACATAAACAAACAGTATATGAAATTTATTTGTAGAACTCAAAGTTTAAATGAAGTTTATTGGTAAGTCTGCTTTCCCGGGTGTTTGGCTGCTAGTTTATTCCTCACATCACTTCTACTTTCCCATGCTGTCAAACTCAAACTTTAAATCTCACTACTTACCTATCAGTCTCCCTTGCAGACTCATTTGTGAAACCCACCTCCTTCTATCTCCACATCACCCGAGTCATTCAGTCCACCTCAGTCACTGAGGTGCAAGCCTCCATCTTTATATTAACCACCACCAGCAGCTAGACTCTGAGGGCTCCTGTCCTAATTCCTGTCACTGCTGGGATGAATTCCATTCTGCTTCGAAGGGGCCATCAGAGTCTAAAAGCCAAATAGCTTAATTGAATTCTGTATGTAGCCCAGTCCATAATGATTATGGGCATGAGTAAATAGTTTTAATGTTCCAATAGCTAATAGTTCATGTACAGTTTTATAAAGTTTATAAGTGAGTTATGTTGAAACACTACCTGACAAATCATTTTGTATAGTAAATAAAGCAGCATGTCCCTTTAATTTGTTTCTCTGCACTTTAAAGCATTTTGCACTGTGTACAACCTATCTCCACTGAGCATCAGAATGTCAGTCTTGACTGGTGTTTATTTGTATTGGTTGTTTGTGACCTATGTAACCAATCAAGGGGTTGTGGGGGCGGGATGTGAAGTTGACCTAGTAGAGGGCAGGCGCGAGAGAGGTACGGAGGTGCCGCAGACGTACATCCAACGTGTATGTTGATTGCTGTGTGTATTGGAGTATAAGTGCCTTTCATCATGGTGAATGCAGAGTTTGCCATTCTGTGTTAAGGACTTTGAAACATCCGAAGGTAAATACTTATTTGAAAGTTGTGTTGAACTGTTTCTGTCAGATTCAGTATATTAAAATGGAGATGCTAATCGCGGATAGCTTATTAGCTTGCTAGCGTGTCGCACATGTATAATATAGTAGCTGGCTAAGTTGCTAAGTTTTGTTAATGTGTGCCGATGCTATTTGCAGTGTAAATGAGAGTGCTTACAAAGCCAGACTAAGATATTTTATATGCTCGCTAACGTGTAGGACCAGGAGGCTATCCTTGGACTCCCCCCCCCTCTTGCTACGTGGTGGAGCATAGAAGTATCCAGAAGTCGCTACCGTGTATGAGGGGCCGTTTAGGACATTATTCCTGAAACTCGCTCACACACACTAGTGAAACGCTCTCACACACACTAGTGAAACGCGCTCACCCACACTAGTGAAACGCGCTCACACCCCACTAGTGAAACGCGCTCACACCCACTAGTGAAACGCGCTCACACCCACTAGTGAAACGCGCTCACACCCACTAGTGAAACGCGCTCACACCCACTAGTGAAACGCGCTCACACCCACTAGTGAAACGCGCTCACACACACTAGTGAAACGCGCTCACACACACTACTGAAACTACAGTTTTTAATTTGTTAAAAAAGTTTGACACATCCAATAAATTTCATTCCACTTCGTGATTGTGTCCCACTTGTTGTTGATTCTTCACAAAAAATTATAATTTTATATCTTCATGTTGGAAGCCTGAAATGTGGCAAAAGGTTGAAAAGTTCAAGGGGGCCGAATACTTTCGCAAGGCACTGTATGTGAAAAATGATGAGGATTAGATGAAATTTCATTGTAGTAGCGGTATTGTCAGACACACACTTCTCTTCTGATGCAGCTGTCAAGCATGTCCACATTTGTAGTCGCAACAATAGGTTGGTGCCACACAACAGTGTTTAGCGCGTTTCAGTAGCGTGTGTGAGCGCGTTTCAGTAGCGTGTGTGAGCGAGCGTTTCAGTAGCGTGTGTGAGAGCAGCGTTTCAGGTAGCTGTGTGAAGAGCGTTTCAGTAGCGGTGTGTGAGAGAGCGTTTCAGCAGTGGTGTAGAGAGCGTTTCAGTAGCGTGTGTGAGAGAGCGTTTCAGTAGCGTGTGTGAGAGAGCGTTTCAGTAGCGTGTGTGTGAGAGCGTTTCAGTAGCGTGTGTGTGAGCGCCTTTCAGTAGCGTGTGTGTGAGCGCCTTTCACTAGCGTGTGTGTGAGCGCCTTTCACTAGCGTGTGTGTGAGCGCCTTTCACCAGCGTGTGTGTCGAGCGCCTTTCACCAGCGTGTGTGTGAGCGCCTTTCACCAGCGTGTGTGTGAGCGCCTTTCACCAGCGTGTGTGTGAGCGCCTTTCACCAGCGTGTGTGTGAGCGCCTTTCACCAGCGTGTGTGTGAGCGCCTTTCACCAGCGTGTGTGTGAGCGCCTTTCACCAGCGTGTGTGTGAGCGCCTTTCACCAGCGTGTGTGTGAGCGCCTTTCACCAGCGTGTGTGTGAGCGCCTTTCACCAGCGTGTGTGTGAGCGCCTTTCACCAGCGTGTGTGTGAGCGCCTTTCACCAGCGTGTGTGTGAGCGCCTTTCACCAGCGTGTGTGTGTGAGCGCCTTTCACCAGCGTGTGTGTGAGCGCCTTTCACCAGCGTGTGTGTGAGCGCCTTTCACCAGCGTGTGTGTGAGCGCCTTTCACCAGCGTGTGTGTGAGCGCCTTTCACCAGCGTGTGTGTGAGCGCCTTTCACCAGCGTGTGTGTGAGCGCCTTTCACCAGCGTGTGTGTGAGCGCCTTTCACCAGCGTGTGTGTGAGAGCGTTTCGAGTGAACAGGAAGGCGTTTCAGTAGTGTGTGTGAGAGTGTTTCAGTAGCGTGTGTGAGCGAGCGTTTCAGTAGCGTGTGTGAGAGAGCGTTTCAGTAGCGTGTGTGAGAGAGCGTTTCAGTAGCGTGTGTGAGCGCGTTTCAGTAGCGTGTGTGAGCGAGCGTTTCAGTAGCGTGTGTGAGCGCGTTTCAGTAGCGTGTGTGAGCGAGCGTTTCAGTAGCGTGTGTGAGAGAGCGTTTCAGTAGCGTGTGTGAGAGAGCGTTTCAGTAGCGTGTGTGAGAGAGCGTTTCAGTAGTGTGTGTGAGAGAGCGTTTCAGTAGCGTGTGTGAGAGAGCGTTTCAGTAGCGTGTGTAGAGAGCGTTTCAGTAGCGTGTGTGTGAGAGCGTTTCAGTAGCGTGTGTGTGAGCGCCTTTCACTAGCGTGTGTGTGAGCGCCTTTCACTAGCGTGTGTGTGAGCGCCTTTCACTAGCGTGTGTGTGAGCGCCTTTCACCAGCGTGTGTGTGAGCGCCTTTCACCAGCGTGTGTGTGAGCGCCTTTCACCAGCGTGTGTGTGAGCGCCTTTCACCAGCGTGTGTGTGAGCGCCTTTCACCAGCGTGTGTGTGAGCGCCTTTCACCAGCGTGTGTGTGAGCGCCTTTCACCAGCGTGTGTGTGAGCGCCTTTCACCAGCGTGTGTGTGAGCGCCTTTCACCAGCGTGTGTGTGAGCGCCTTTCACCAGCGTGTGTGTGAGCGCCTTTCACCAGCGTGTGTGTGAGCGCCTTTCACCAGCGTGTGTGAGCGCCTTTCACCAGCGTGTGTGTGAGCGCCTTTCACCAGCGTGTGTGTGTGAGCGCCTTTCACCAGCGTGTGTGTGTGAGCGCCTTTCACCAGCGTGTGTGTGAGCGCCTTTCACGCAGCGTGTGTGTGAGCGCCTTTCACCAGCGTGTGTGTGAGCGCCTTTCACCAGCGTGTGTGTGAGCGCCTTTCACCAGCGTGTGTGTGAGCGCCTTTCACCAGCGTGTGTGTGAGAGCGTTTCGAGTGAACAGGAAGGCGTTTCAGTAGTGTGTGTGAGAGTGTTTCAGGAATAATGTCCTAAACGGCCCCTCATAACCATGTGTGGATTCGGTGTCGGAGGCCGCAATGGTTGCAGGACGCCCTCGTTGTCCTCTCAAATGATTCCCTCAAGGTTACCAGCGACTAACACTATCCAGTTTTGCTGACTGACTGCTCAAGAGGTTGTGAGTACTCAATTGCACGTGCTTATTATTTTATTGTTTTGTTTCTGCTTGCTTTGCGAGCGAAAGGGTCATAAAGTTTCCGACCACACCGCACCCAAGCGTCGACACAGGCCTGCAACGTTTTGTTTTGTTTTATTTTATTTAAAGTGACTGATATTGAGTTGCAGTGTGCGTGTGTGTGAGTTAAAGAATATTGTTTTCATAAGTAATTTGATTTATTTGCAAGTGTTTAAAGAACCCTGTTTAAGATAATTATTTTGTACTGTTATTCACTGGAAAATGTCCGTATTTAGTTTTTGTTTACTAAATTCTATATTTTTGAGGTTAAGAAGTCTGAGTGTGTTATTTCTTTTGTGTAAGGATTTTCCTCTGTTGAGTAAGTTTGACCCAGAGAAGCGTGTTTCAGTTACTAGACAACAATAATTCTTAGTAGGATCAAAGGACCAAGGGTTGAATTCTGCTAAGTGGAGGCACCAAACACTAAATTTTCTTATCAATACCGGCTAATTCGGAAGCCAATAAATTAAAGAACCCAGGGCCCCGCCCATAGTACTACAACACCCCTGTGTTTAAATCTCGTCTATCTATTAGCTACATGGGTCGGGTGCTACACAAATTGGAGGCACCGCTGGGATATTTTCCCTAGTAAGATACAAATTTTAATGTCAAGTAGCTGAAACTCGTTCTCATGGTCAAACGTGAAGGCACGTAAGACAAAATAAAGGCAAGTATGAGTAATTCCTCGCAGTTGGAGTTAAGTAACTGGTGTAGAGGGGAGGGTATAGACCTAACCCATGCCCTTATGGTACTTGGAGTCCCCGAAGATGAGGACGTCTCTTGCATTGAAGAAGCACTGGAAACCATAAAAGCATTGGGAAAAGTAAGAGTAAGAGGAAAAATGTTTGACGCCAAACACCAGGCATTAAACGTGCTTTGTGAATGTCGTGAGACGATCGATCCCTCTAGAATCCCATGTGAAGTCTTTATGCCTGCTAGGGGGCATGGCTGGAAGATAGTGGTAGCTCAGCGCAAAGAGTGCACTACAGATGATTTCTTACAGAAACTAGCCCAGTTCCTCCAAGAACAAGGAAGAACAATGGAAGACATTTATCCCATGTGTGGTGCGGGCACAGAAATGAATAGCACTCCAGAGTCTATTATTCGCGCTGTAGGTGAAGTGTTGCATAAAACCACAAAACCCACTGAAAGCAACAACTATAGACGTTTAAGGAACTTTTCTGGTATCAGCCCTGTTCCACTAGGTGAGGAATGTTTGGATAACTGGCTTGAACAGGCCAAGATTATGGTGGAAGAGTATGAATGTTCAGAAAAAGAGAAAAGACGCAGGATAGTTGAGAGTCTCAAAGGTCCAGCTTTGCAGATCATTCAGGCTGTGCGCTTGTCTAACCCTGATGCTAGTCATCTGGAGTACATAGAAGCAATAGAAAGTACCTTTGGAACCTCAGAGTCAGGAGAAGAACTTTACTTGTCTTTCAGGACTCTTCGCCAGGAGTCTGGTGAGCCCTTGTCAGAGTTCTTGCGCAGACTTGAAAGATCCCTCTGTAAAGTAATTAAGAGAGGTGGTCTCCCAGTTAGCGCAGCCAACAAAACTAGGCTGGAACAGCTTATAAAAGGGGCAACTGAGTCTGACCTCATGTTGCTTAAGTTGAATTTGAGAGAGAGGAGGAATGATCCTCCTGCCTTCCTAACCTTGCTCAAAGAAATTCGTGAGGAGGAAGAACGTGAAGCCGCCAGGCACAATTTCAGCAAACCTCTGCACCGCCAGCATGTGCATGCAGTGCAGGTGGAAAAGGAAAACGAGCTGGCAAACAGTCAGCAACTTGAACTTCAAGCTGAGATTGAAGAATTAAAAGCCGCCCTGAGCGAGCAGGTGAACAAATTGTCTAAATCAAACGATGATAAATTTACAAAAAAGTCCAAGGATAAGAAGAAAGTAAGAGCTGAGTCAAACCCTGAAATACAGTCTTTAAAGAAAGAACTGAAAGTTTTAAAGGAACAGATAAGTGTGATGACTGTGAAAACCAAATCAGGCTCAACTGAAACAGCGAACTATTATAGCCACAGAACAGCTGCAAATCCGAAGTATGCTACTTCTAGAAGCCAGTTTGTAGCAGAACCTGCTGAATATTTCTGCTATAGGTGTGGTGAAAATGGGCATATTGCATCAAAATGCACAGCTCCAGAAAATACACAGAAGGTCATAAAAAGCTCATTCGCCAAGTGCGCGGAGCAACATCCGGACCAAAGGAATCCAGCAAAGGTTCCGATGAATCTATTGCTAGATTCAATAAAGTCCATACTCCAGAGACAGATACTGACTTACCTGAAGGTCTTGTAGGTCCATCATCTGTGGAAAAAATAAAAATTAATGAACACCCTTGTGATGCCCTCATGGATTCTGGTTCCACTGTAACCATTATCTTTGAAGAGTGGTACAAGAAACATCTGTCACATGTCCCTATTCGTCCTATTTCTCGTCTAGCTATATGGGGTCTCGCAGATTCAGAGTACCCCTACAGAGGTTATGTGATAGTGGACATGGAGTTCCCAGAGGACTTGGCAGGAGTTAAGGGGCCAATCACTGTCCTTGCTCTTGTGTGTCCTGAGCCACAACATTGCAGCCAAGTGCCTGTCATTGTAGGCACCAATGCCTTTCTCTTCCGCAGACTGTGGGAGCTTTCAAAAGAAAGTGGCAGTCAGAATGAAGTACACTCTTTGAGAATACAAGCAGTGTATGAAAAGCTACAGACACAAACCTTGAACCCTCAGTCAAGAGCTATTGATGAGGCAGTCGGGCAAGTGAAATGGCAAGGCCCAGGCCTACTGTCCATAGCTCCTGGTGAGAAGTGTTATGCCACCTGTAAAGTGGAGAAACCGACTTTCTCCTCTCAAGACATTATTCTTGTTGAAGCTCCTGTGACACTGCATCTTCCGGCAGGTGTATTTGTACAGCCCGGAGTGCTCCCTAACGGACACATTGACTCCAGTAGTTTCACTGTCCTTTTGCACAATGAGTCACAAAAACCCACTTCTATTCAGGTTGGCACTGTCGTTGCAGAAATGTATGTAGTAGATACTGTAGCATTACCGCAGCCTTCCAACTCAACCACTGACATCCTTGATCCCAAGCTCTTTGATTTTGGAGACTCACCAGTTCCTGAGGAGTGGAAGAAACGGCTTCGCCGAAAACTTGCTGAAAGACGAAATGCTTCTCTCTCAATGAATGGGATGTTGGTTTGGCACGTGGAGTTGAGCACCAAATACGTCTCAGTGATCCCACTCCTTTTAGAGAACGATCACGTCGCTTAGCCCCAGCTGATATTGATGATATGAGGCGACACATACAGCAGCTACTGGCTGCTGGCATTCTGAAAGAGTCCCGAAGTCCGTATGCCTCACCCATTGTGGTAGTGCGCAAAAAGAATGGAACCATCAGGATTTGCATCGACTATCGGACCCTGAACAGTCGCACTATACCCGATCAGTATACAATGCCTCGCATTGATGATGCCTTGGATTGCCTCACAGGCAGCCGATGGTTCTCAGTACTGGATCTTCGGAGTGGATATTATCAGATAGCCATGGCTGAAGAGGATAAGGAGAAGACTGCCTTCATCTGTCCCCTCAGATTTTATCAATTTGAGAGGATGCCCCAGGGCATTACTGGAGCCCCAGCCACTTTTCAGCGGCTTATGGAGAAAGCCGTGGGCGATATGCACCTTCTCCAAGTCATTGTCTATCTGGATGACATTATTGTCTTTGGAAAGACTCTTGAGGAGCATGAACAATGATTGCTGAAAGTTTTGGATCGCTTGCAGGAGGTTGGCCTAAAATTGTCAATTGACAAATGCCAGTTTTGTAAACCCAGTGTTAGGTACGTGGGCCACATTGTCTCAGAATCTGGTATTGCCACTGACCCAGAGAAGCGTGTTTCATTACTAGACAACAATAATTCTTAGTAGGATTAAAGGACCAAGGGTTGAATTCTGCTAAGTGGAGGCACCAAACACTAAATTTTCTTATCAATACCGGCTAAATCGGAAGCCAATAAATTAAAGAACCCAGGGCCCCGCCCATAGTACTACAATACCCCTGTGTTTAAATCTCATCTATTAAGCTACATGGGTCGGGTGCTACATGTATATTGATAAATCATGTTCAGTTCCTCCTAATGATCTCTCCTTATTGAAATTACTGAAGATGAACACTATGAATTACAAACTATGGGTTTTTTCACTCACTAAATACAAAATATTTTCACTTCAACATATCTCACAATCTCAAATTCAGCTCCCTTACTAATCATGACATGATAATAAAAATGAAGAAAGTCAACGTAAATGTGCTTTTTTCTCCTCTCATGACGGCTTCCCTCTCAGAAAAGAGAGAATTTAACATGAATCACTCTAATTTGCTGTAGTCTTTCATAACAGATAGGGAATTTACTCTTGTTTAGATGACTTTCCTCCCAAGGGAATAAATCCCTTCTTCCATGTTTTTATTAAGATCCTGTTGTCCTTCCTCCCATTAACTCTACAGCCTCTACTTTCATATTCCCTTCTCCTTTTGACCTTTTTGCTGCCCCTTCCTAATGCCTATATAGATTTATGCTTTTGTTTCTTTCTGTCTTTTCATCACTTCAAAGGGAAATGCCGTCTTTCTCTTCGACCATTTTCATCTATGTCAAGAGATACCTGCTCAAACTCAGCATGGTGGGATGGGGGGAGCGGAGTCGTTTAGGCAGAAAGCTGTCATTAACAATCTGTAAGCTTTTGAATGACTGCTCAGTTCTTGTGTTTCAGGTGTCCCTGTAGTCTTTGTGCCAGTGGTAATGATCATAGACAGAGCCTTTCATGGCCATGCCCCTCTGGATACATACACAACTACACCGCAATGCAAGAAACAAACACGCAAGCATGTGGACTTACACTTGTCAACTGTTTTGCATGCGAAGAAAAACAACTTTATCGTCACATATACATACATGCAGTGAAATTCCATCTCTGTATTTAACCCATCCCACGCAGTACATTTCACACACAGCACAGCATGGAGCAGCTAGAAATCACCCAGGGAGGGTTGAGGGCCTTGCTCAAGGGCCACAGCGGTTCAGCCGTGCGATTGACAGTCTGCTGTTGAACATTCAAAACATTTTAGCACGTTTTCGCATGAAACGGAAAATGCAAACTATAGTTATATATATATATATATATATATATATATATTAGTCAACATTTACATGATCTGCTCTACTTTCTCATTTTTGGTGGTTGCTTTCATGAATTGTTGAGCAGTCCATTGCTATGAATTATGGGATGGCATTTTGTCCTCTCCTTTCATAAAGGACGGTCCCAGTGTTTCCTATGCTAGGCAAGAAAGGGAGCACTGAAGCTCCTTTCCTTATTATTTTGATAATTGGAACAGCTCTTGTTATGGCTTCAACACATAATTCTGGGTCACTTCGGGGAACTTCCTAAGCAAGATGGACTATTTGAATGTTCTCCTGGATGCCGCTCACGTCAACTGGCACTTTCCTCTTGCAGCTGAGCCAGAAACCACAGCCCACTGTCACACAGTTTCAACATGTTTTGCATGCACATTGCATTTCCTGCACTCAGTCTAAAACTTCACTTCACTTTATCACACACCTTTGTGCTCTGCAGGTTTCTTCAAAAAGAAAAGTATTGATACAATGAAATCTAATTAACATGCAATCAGTGAAAAAAAAATGCTGACCACTTCCTGTTAGGAAAGGAGTAGGAGGAAGCAACTGCTTATTAATTCCTAGGCCTATCCACCTCATCTTTTATATCTGTTTTGATTATGCAATATAAAAATATACATATGTGCCTATCTAATACACAGTGCCTTGTTATATTATCTTTATGAATTGATACATAATTATTTAACTTCACCTTCCTCTGATTTGTGATATCACTGAGAAAGTGAGCAGTGAAGCTTATGTAAGGGGGCAACTAATATTGTGATACAAAGATCTGTAAGTGAGGAACATATTGACATTGTTGTGTTGAGTAAATTTTTTTTGGGGGGGGCAATAACACACAGAAGGCAATCATATTGGTTTATCGCATACAAACAGTAAACCAGACTTCAGCATCTAGCTTGCCTTTCTGAAGAGGAGCGAGCATAAATGGAGTAGCAAGCACACAAAGTGTTTGTGTACCTTTTGTCACACAGTGCATCTTCGAGCTGAAGGTCCAGCTACTGTACTTGCCAGTATGAGAGAGGAGTTCACTCAGAGATGGAGAAAGACTTCAGCTAAGATAGCTCATGAAACATCATCTTACATGTTGAGTTCAGTTCATCCTCAAAGAGCAGTAAACCTCAGAGCAGCAGCAGGTCAGCTGATCACAGCCTGTACACAGACTGGAGCTCACAATAGAAAGTTGTGATTCTTTCCTCCCATGGAGCCACTACAGCTGATCTTAGGGTTCCCCTCACCTAACCAATCCCACTGTAAACCCTGATTATAGTCATTTCTTCTTCTTTTTTCTTCAGTGTAGAGGCAGTCACCCTCTACAGCTTTTTTATTTCCTTTCATTGCTTGTGTCCTAAATAACAGATTCAAGCTGAGACATTCATTAGAATTTAAATTGGTAACAATGTCTGTATTCCCATGTAATATTATTTTATTATTGTATCAATAAAGCACAAGGTTCATTTAGCTTAGCACAAAAATGGAAGGAAATATTTTACAAATTTACTTTGAGTAAATTTCAGACCCTTCACTTTTACTTAAGAAAAGAAGTTGAATCAGTACTTCAACTTTTACCGGAGTATTTAAGTATCTGTACTTCTACTTGAGTAATGAATGTCTGTACTTTTGCCACCTCTGCCTCCCGCAGAGTTTTTTAATTGAGAGATCCTGACATTGTTAGAATAAGTACACAACACTGTGCTGTACTGTACGGGGATCCACACAAGGATGTGACTCCTGATGCTATCAGTTGTTGATGCATTTCTCAAGGATTTTTGATGTCCTCTTTGTTGTAGTGGTGACCTCACAGAGGTCAGCTTGACCAACAATAGTTCTGGCCTCTCAGTCACTGCTATACTTTGTGGCCTTTGTCTTATTGATTTCTTTTGACCACTGTGAGCTGGTTGGAAAACACTGGAGCTCGTTCAGTCTTTTCTCAGCATTGTGAGTCTTTGACTTTTGGTGGGCCTCTTTTTTTCAAGGCTGTGGTTCACTTTTGGTAAGGGGATGGTGGGTAAGTCCTCTCAAAGGACTGCCTCTTGTCCATTTTCTTTTGCCTCGCTTCTTTAAGAGGCTTGCTGTCTCTGCTTTATGCTGGAACGAAGCATGTAATGCCCAAAGGTGTCTGAAGGATGACATTAAGATGATGTAATCTGAACTGTGACAGCACAGAGTGCACTGAAAATGCAACTGAATTTGCTGAGCTGGGACTTCTCCCCCAACTCCTCACCAAAAAAAAGAAGAAAAAATGTAGACCATGTAAGGTTCTTGATTGTAATGGACTTGTTCTGTGGAATATGGGAGGAAACCTTAGTTTATATGATTGGCTGTCTCTCTGTGTTAGCCCTGTGTACCTACCTCTGACCCTGTGGCAGCTGGGATAGGCTTCAGCCCCCCCAAGACCATGAATTGGATAAATGGAAGAAAATGGATGGATTTTCAGTGGATGGGTGGATTTGTTCTTAGAACTTTGTGATCACATCTCACACGTAAATATTCTTGGCTCATCTATTTTTGTCCTGCCCTTTCTTGTTCAAAGTAGTGACATGCTGCAATAAACCAAGTTCTGTGCAGTCGTGATCTTAAATACTGACCAATGAACCGCTTTAAAATTTGGGATAAACTGGTTTCTATAAAAACAAAACCTACTGGTGAATATGTGTGAACAGAATCAATGTGCAGTTTCTAATATGCTTCAGTTATCTGGCGTAAGCCTGTATTTGGTGTAGGCTCAGAGGCAAAGGAGGGGCCATTTCACTGCTGCTTCCTCTTTCCAGCTCAGAATGTCATTTACATGTAATTTAATTTTCTCATGATCCTGTTCACTTTCAGCAGGGTTATTCATTTGCCTGTTTCCTGCTGTCATATCACCCATGTTCTGTATTCATTTCATAAGTTAAAAATTATTAATAGCAGTGATATACAAGGAGAATCAGCAAGATGGAACGGTAGGATATGTTTTGGTTCTCTTTACTTTAGATAAATAATTTAGCATCCATCATTGTCAGTATTGAGATATCAACTGGCTATTTAACTAAAGAGAGAAAAATGACATGTAAATATATACAACTAAAACTGCTTTGAGTGTTACCCTTTTACTCTTTTAAAGGATTAAATGCTTTTTATTGTTACTTTGATTGTTATTATTATTAATAATAATAGTACTACTAGTAGCAGTAGCAGCAGTAGTATAGTGTTCTCTTTAATCCAAAACATCTTGACTGTTGGAGCTTGGAGTCAGTGATGGGAAAGGTTTGACTTTAAAGATATTGGTCTTCACAGACACACTGAGTGGATCTGGCAGACCATAATGATAGCTTTCACTTAAATATAGGCTGCAGTATCAAACTGCAGTGTTTGAATTTGGAAGGGTTCAATAACCTGTCAAGTTTGCTAATGTTCCACATAAAATATAATGAGATGGAACTAATAAGACCCCATGTGTTTGTCACATTGTTGCCTGGTAGTATAACTTTGGATTTAAGAGGAACAATACAGTTTTCCTCCTGCTCGTGGAATGCTGGACCAGCCCTTTATCCTTTCAAGAGTATTTCAGTGTGTGTGGGAGTTTGCCCAACCAATCCACATGTGTGTTTTGTGGACATGGAGAAGGCATTTGACTGTGTCCCTTGTGGTATCCCGTGGAGGTGCTTTGGGAGTATGTAAAGTCTGGCCCATTGTTATAAGCAATTCAGTCCCTGTACACCCACAGTGGAAGCTTGGTCCACATTGCCAGCAATAAGTCAGACTAATCTTTGAGAGACGACAAGCCAGTGACACCAGCGACCGTAGTCAGATGTCTGTCAGCGGCCAGAGCAGGCGACATAGAAGGTAATCTGAAACTGCTGGCTAAGACTAAATGTACATTTGGTGAGATCATAATGGGGTGGCAGTGACGCAGTGGGTAGGTGCTCACCTCACAACCGGAGAGTCGTGGGTTCGAGTCTCCGTCTGAGCGTGTGCTGTCATTGTGTCCCTGGGCAAGACACTTGACTCATTTTGCCTAAGTGTGAATGTGGTCGGAGGGGCCGTGGGCGCGAATTGGCAGCCACGCTTCTGTCAGACTGCCACATTAAAAGCTTACCACCACCAAGTATGACTGAGGTGTGAATGAATGGTGCACAGAATTGTAAAGTGCTTTGAGTACCGTGAAAAAGTGCTATATAAGTCTAAGGCATTATTATTATTATCAGAACAGGAGGGACATGTGTTCTTTTTGAATTGCTGGCTGTCTTGGTGGTGTCCAAAAACCAATGTGGGCTTTATAGATAATTGGGAAAGTTTCTGGGAAAAACCTGGTGTTGTTTGGAGAGACACATCCATCCCACTTTGAATGGAGCAGCCCTCATAGAGACGGTGCCTGATCCCAGACCAGCAAAAAACAAACCTAAATCCAGAAAATCTATCCATGAAGCCAGATGACACACATCAATTAGTTAAACTGCAGGAATGTCTTAAAGACATAAAGGCCTGGATGACCTCTAATTTCCTGCTTCTAAATTCAGATCAAACTGAAGTTCTTGTACTCGGCCCCACAAATCTTAGAATACATGGTGTCAAACCAGATACTTACTCTGGATGGCATTACTTTGGCCTCCAGTAACACTGTGAGGAATCGTGGAGTCATATTTGACCAGGATATGTCCTTCAATGCACATATTAAACAAATATGTAGGACAGCTTATTTGCATTTGTGCAACATTTCTAAAATTAGAAACATCCTTCCTCAGACCGATGCTGAAAAGTTAATCCATGCATTTATTACTTCTAGGCTGGACTACTGTAATTCATTATTATCAGGCTGTCCTAAAAGCTCCCTGAAAAGCCTTCAGCTGATCCAAAATGCTGCAGTGTTTTGAATCAATTGATTTACTAGTCTCAGACTCTTTATGGAATTTGATGCTAGAGTGGTCTGATCTTTATTCACAGTTTTACTAGATATATCGATTCCATATCTAGCCCTGTTGGCAGCCTATCTCTCATGTGTCTGATCCTGATGCCTATTGATCATTTCTTTAACAGTTTTACTGCCCCCAGCTGCAAAAAGGGGAATACCCATGGAAAATGGGAAAACCTGGGTAGTCCTTGAAAAGTGTCAGACCCTTTGATTTATGACCTGCAGCTGCTCAGGCTGCACGCTAATCTCTCAGGCAAACAACCTCAGAGTGTGACATAATAAACGTGATACATGGCACTTCTTTTGATGCATGAATCAAATGATTTAAACTGTTATATGGAGTAATAATAAATCAATCAAACAATACTGTCAAATGAAAGAAAGCAAAAATGCTTTGGAGGAGTTTGTTTACTTCAGGGTCTTGTTCATAAGTGAGGGGGGAGAGGAAGAGGAAGTTGACAGATGGATTAGGGCTGCGACTGCAGTGATGGGGATGCTGTATCAGTTCATTGCGGTGAAGAGAGAGCTGAGCATAAAAACAAAGCTGTCGATTTACCAGTCGATCTACTTCATGCCCTTCACCTATGGTCACCAGCGTTGGGTAGTGACCAAAAGAACAAGATTTCGGATACAAACATCGGAAATGAGCTTCCTCTGAAGGGTGGCTGGCCTCTCTGTAGAGAGAGGGTGAGGAGTGCAGTCATTCAAAAGGGGCTGAGAGTAGAGTCAGTTGAGGTAGTTCGGGTATCTGACTATGAGGCCTCCTGGGCGCCTCTTGAGGTGTTCTGGGCACGTCCTAGCGAGAAGAGGCCCTGGAGCAGACCTAGGATGCGCTGGAGAGATTACATCTCTTGGCTGGCCTGGGAATGTCTCATTGTTCCCCCCGGAGAAACTGGAGGAGGTAGCTGGGGAGAGGGAGGTCTGTGTTTCTCTACTTAGGCTACAGTCCCCGTGACCCAGCCCCGAACAAACGGATGGATGGATGGATGGATGCATGGTGTTTGTCACATCTTCTTGTGCACCTATGTGTAATAAGACCTCATCTGGTGTTTGGTCTGAAAAAGGAAACCAACAGTTGTCACGATTCCAATAATAAACTTCCACTTAAGGTTGTGGAGTCACTGTATATCAAAGAAATCCTCTTTTTCAGTTTGAAATGAGAGACAACACAATGTCATGTCTTTACATTTAAAATTTACTTCCACCCAGATCTTCTCTCAACAAAGAATCTGTGGCTGTAAAATTTGAATAAATTACATGCAGATATGTTAGAATCATGTCAGATGAAGTATTATATCGTTATGGAAGTCTTCACACTGGATGGATTAAAGTTCTTATTTTTAATTTTATAATTTTACTTTCACAGGATTAAGTGGGGGATACTCTGGTGTCTGGTGTCTTTTGTGTCTCATGACATGTTCTCTGGGAATTTTGCATCAGGAAGTGGTATCTGTGGAGGCTGTAATAAGCCTGGCAATGCATGTGATCCTAATTCAACAATGAGTAAGTACTTTAATGTATTTGTAGAATTTTTATTATTAACAGTGTATGAAAATTTCCTTGTTGTAGTATTGTCTTTTTCTTTATCATAAAGCAGGTCCAGATTCTAGCCTATAAATACTTTTGAAAGCATCAAAATGCTGTAATGCCTTTAAACATACCATTAAAACTTCCATAAAATTGTGATTTTCAAAGAAATTTTTCTCCAGGGAATTGTTAAACTCAGCAACAATACTGCAGGGGTTTCCCTGAACTACCTGGGGGATGTGTTCAAGGTCAGGACCCTAAAAAAAAGTCTGCTCTGTCCTGGCTGATTCCAGCCACCCTCTTCATGGCCACTTCAGGTTACTTCCCTCAGGCTGCAGACATGTGGTGCAACGGTCAAGAACCAATAGGTTATTGGGCTTATAACCGTAAGCATCTATTTTTGGGTTTTGTCCTCCTGCTGGAGTTTGCACTGGGTTCTCCATCGTTTGGGGATGGGGGCGTTGTAAGTGCTATGGGGAGGGGGGGTTTGCCAGGGGTTGGTCACGTTTTTTTTTTTTTTAATATCTTTCTTCCCTTCGGGGGGTGGAGGTGGTCCACATTCAGCTTTTTTCGACCCTCGTTCTGTAATAAATTTTTAAATATGCCCACTGATGATAATACTGTTAATTTCCCACAATCTGGGTCTTCTGTAAGGTTTTTGAGCTGGAATATTAAAGGCATGGGCAGCCCACTTAAGAGATCAAAGGTATTTGCCCATTTGAAACGTCTTAAAGCTGACCTAGTGTTTTTGCAGGAAACCCACATGCATACCAAAGATCAGGTGAGACTTAACTGTCCCTGGGTTTCTGAAGTGTTTCATTCAAATTTTAACTCTAAAGCCAGAGGGGTTGCTGTCTTAGTCGGTAAATAAATGCAGTTCTCTGCTTCTAATGTTATATCAGATAAAAATAGCAGATATTTAATTGTTATCGTTACATTATTCCATGTCCCAATCTTATTAGTGATTATATATGCTCCCAATTTTGATGATCCAGACTTTATGAATAAGTTACTTGAACTTCTTCCCTCGCTGAATAAGAACCTTCTCATAGTTGGTGGGGATATGAATTGTGTCATTGACCCCAATCTTGATCGCTCCAGCCCACGGAATTTGATCCCATCATCAATGTCTAAGTCAATTTCAGATTTCATGTCAAAGAATGGTTGCATTGATCTCTGGAGATTTTACAACCCCCACAACAGGGAATTCTTTCTTCTCTCATATGCATCAGTCTTTCTCTCGGATTGATTATTTCTTTGTTGATACTAAACTAATTCCAGATGTGCTGACTGTTATCATCCTATTGTCATCTGTGACCATGCTCCTCTCACATTAGATATCAAATTTCCTATTCTACATTGATATGTAACACCGTGGAGGTTCAATCCTTTACTTCTATCAGATGACAGGTTTAATACATTTATTGCAGCTAAGACTGATGACTTTATCGCCACAAATCAGAATGAGAGAGACCCAATCTCATATTCGCTACTGTGGGAGTCACTAAAAGCATATTTACGAGGACAGTTATCTCATACTCTGCCCACTTAAATAAGTCCCGTAAAATTAAACTGCTAGAACTCAGTATTAACATTACTAATCTGGATCAACAAATTGCTATTTCCCCTCTCCGAGTTTACTTAAAAATTAAATTGGATCTCCAAAGATGGAAAAGCTTACCTCTTTTACTTATCGGTAGAATTAATGCAATTAAAATGAACATTTTATATAAATTTCTTTTTTTTGTTCCATTGTCTTCCACTTTTTCTGCCAAAGCAGTTTTTCAAAACAATTGATCAAACTATTTCTTATTTCCTATGGCGCGGTAAGCCACCCAGGATCCGCAAATCCGTTCTGCAGAAATGTAAATTCAGCTGCGGATTGTCACTTCCGAACTTCTTACTGTACTACTGGGCAGCATACATATCCACAAAATTTCATTTTAGTTTAGATCTATGGACCTCTTATGGTGCAAGTCTGAGGCACAGTCTTGTTCTCCATTTTCTTTAATTGCTTTGCTTACCTCCTCCGTTCCATCTAACCTCTCCAGATTTACAGCTAATCAAGTTGTTTGCCCTGTTTTGAAAGTTTGGTATCAATTTAGGAGGCACTTTAAATTTAACTCAGCATCTACATTAACTAATTTATTGAAGAATCAACTGTTTCAACCTGCGCTTACAGATCTGACTTTTTTGACATGGGATAATAAAGGGTTGACATGCTTTAATGACTTCTATAAGTATGGTATTTTTCGTAGCTTTACAGACATTTCATTAGAATTCCATCTTCTTCCCTCTCACTTTTTCCGGTACTTGCAGATTAGACACTGTGCCAAAGTCTTATTTCCAGCTTTTCCGTCCAAACCACGGATCCACCAGTGGGAGAAATTTTTGAGCCGTGACCCTCTTCAAAAATCATACGTCTCCAAAGTTTATTATGAAATTCTGTCTTTGGATTCCTTACCAATTTCTAAAGTTAAGGCAGCCTGGGAACTTGAACTGAACTTAAAATTTGAAGATGATCAGTGGGACAGTGCTCTTAAAAAAAAATTCATACAAGTTCAATCTGCGCTCGGCTCTCACTTATACAGTTTAAAGTCCTGTTCAGAATCCACTTCTCCAAAGCTCACCTATTACAATTCTATTCCAATATTTCTGATAATTGTGATAAATGTCATGCACCTTCCTGAAATTTAACTCTGATGTTTTACTCTTGTCCTCTTGTCTATACACACACACACACACACACACACACACACATATATATATATATATATTGTTAACAAGAACATGAGGTTCCTTTTTTCTTTTACAGCCAGTTGCTGTTTGAAGGATATTTCTAACGTTCCAGGCAACTATCAAACCACCACTGAGTAAGCAGTTACATTTTCTGTGATTTTTTTTTTAAATTTTTTTTTTATGTCTGAGTATTTGTTTCTCTCTGTTTATGACCAATTTGTATAAAGCCTTAGACCAATACATGTATTTGAAAGTAAATGATGAAAAAATAGCAGACAGTTGAGATTAAAATCATATTTAATGCTAAGTCATTATATGCTACAGAAATATTTAAAATGTGTAAATCAAAGTGATTCATGTTAACAGTTTCTTGTCATTTTCTCCCCAAGAGACTTAATGAAGATGGAAATGTTTCTTCAGGAAATAGAAGCACAAGGGACCAAAGTGATGTATTTCAACAATTTTGAGGTCCTCGTGTACCAACCTAATGCTTTTGGAGACCTTCAAATATATGCAAATGAGAAAATGGTATGAAAAACTTGTTGGAGAAAAATGTGAAGTCAGACTTTATAACGTGCTGGCAGTTTTTCAGCAAGTATCAACACTGTCCATTTTGTACACCAATCTTTGTAAGAACTAGATACCATTCTTCATCCTTCATCATTATGCTCTTCAGTGCCATGTGCCAACACAGTGCAGAGCAGCTGCCTAAACTCTGCTCCCACTGAGGTAGATTATCTCATCAATAGTTTTACATCCTCACTGCGTACGACTTTGGATACTGTGGCTCCTCTGAAAAGGAAAGCCTCAAATCAGAAGTGCCTGACTCCGTGGTATAATTCACAAACGCGCAGCTTAAAGCAGATAACCCGTAAGCTGGAGAGGGAATGGCGTCTCACTAAAGTAGAAGATACTCATTTAGCCTGGAAAAAGAGTTTGTTGCTCTATAAAAAAGCCCTCCATAAAGCTAGGACATCTTACTATTCATCATTAATTGAAGAAAATAAGAACAACCCCAGGTTTGTTTTCAGCACTGTAGCCAGGCTGACAAAGAGTCAGAGCTCTGTAGAGCCGAGTATTCCTTTCACTTTAACTAGTAATAACTTCATGGATTTCTTTACAAATAAAATTTTAGACATTAGAGAAAAAATGATTCATAACCATCTCACAGATGTATCTTTGCGTACAGCTGCTTTCAGAAATATTTATTTAGACTCTTTCTCTCTAATTGATCTTTGAGTTAACTTCAACAGTTACTTCTGTCAAACCATCAACATGGCCTATTGAACCCACTTTCTACAAACTGCTCAAAGATGTGTTCTACCACTAATTGATGCTTCAATCTTCATTAACTGTCTATGTACCACAGGCTTTTAAGATGGTAGTAATTAAACCGTTGATTAAAAAGCCATCACTTAAACATACTTCCCTTAGGCAGTATTATTAGAAAGCATAGCATACATTAAATTCTTATGAAGCCAGATGACACACATCAGTTAGTTAAACTGCAGGAATGTCTTAAAGACATAAAGGCCTGGATGACCTCTAATTTCCTGCTTCTAAATCCAGATCAAACTGAAGTTCTTGTACTCGGCCCCACAAATCTTAGAAACATGGTGTCAAACCAGATACTTACTCTGGATGGCATTACTTTGGCCTCCAGTAACACTGTGAGAAATCTTGGAGTCATTTTTGACCAGGATATGTCCTTCAATGCACATATTAAACAGATATGTAGGACCGCTTTTTTGCATTTGCTCAATATTTCTAAAATTAGAAACATCCTTTCTCAGACTGATGCTGAAAAGTTAATCCATGCATTTATTACTTCTAGGCTGGACTACTGTAATTCATTATTATCAGGCTGTCCTAAAAGCTCCCTGAAAAGCCTTCAGCTGATCCAAAATGCTGCAGCTAGAGTACTGACAGGGACTAGAACGAGAGAGCAGATTTCTCCCATATTGGCTTCTCTTCATTGGCTCCCTGTTAAATCTAGAGTAGAATTTAAAGTCCTTCTCCTTACATACAAGGTCTTGAATAATCAGGCCCCATCTTATCTCAAAGACTGATTGAATATAATCCACTGCCCTTATTTAACTATTTCGTTACTTAAAAAGTTTAAGGCAACGAGTTACCTTGTTTTTTTTAAGTAGATTCAACTACTGGGTTTTCAGTGTATCACCCCAATAGAGCACTTCGCTCTCGGACTGCTGGCTTACTTGTGGTTCCTAGGATACTTAAAAGTAGAATGGGAGGCAGAGCCTTCAGCTTTCAGGCCCCTCTTCTGTGGAACCAGCTCCCAGCTTGGATTCGGGAGACAGACACCCTCTCTATTTTTAAGATTAGGCTTAAAATTTTTCTTTTTGATCAAGCTTATAGTTAGGGCTGGATCAGGTGACCCTGAACCACCCCTTGGTTTTGCCTGCAATAGGCCTAGGCTGCTGGGGGGTTCCAGTGATGCACTGAGTGTTTCTTTTCTTTCACCTCTTTTTTCTCTGTTTATACCGCACTTTGCATTTAATCATTAGTTATTATTAATCTCTGGCTCTCTTCCACAGCATGTCTTTTGTCCTGTCTCTCTCCCCTCATCCCCAACCGGTCGCAGCAGATGACTGCCCCTCCCTGAGCCTGGTTCTGCTGGAGGTTTCTTCCTGTTAAAAGGGAGTTTTTCCCTCCCACTGTTGAAAGTGCTTGCTCATAGGGGGTTGTTTGATTATTGGGTTTTGAATACTTTTAAATGAAGCATATATACATATACTTTGTCCCAGATGATAAGCTCTGATGATACAGTGCCTTCGAAAGTTTTTGCCACATTTCAGGCTTCAAACATAAAGATATAAAATTTAAAATTTTTGTGAAGAATCAACAACAAGTGGGACACAATTGTGAAGTGGAATGAAATTTATTGGATGTGTCAATCTTTTTTAACAAATAAAAAACTGAAAAGTGGGGCGTGCAATATTATTGGGCCCCTGTGTGCCACCTGTGTGTAATCAAGTCTCCGTATAAATGCACCTGCTCTGTGATAGTCTCAGGGTTCTGTTCCAAGTGCAGAGAGCATCATGAAGACCAAGGAACACACCAGGCAGGTCCCAGATACTGTTGTGGAGAAGTTTAAAGCCGGATTTGGATACAAAAAGATTTCCCAAGCTTTAAACATCTCAAGGAGCACTGTGCAAGCAATCATATTGAAATGGAAGGAGTATCAGACCACTGCAAATCTACTAAGACCCGGCCGTTCCTCTGAACTTTCATCTCAAACAAGGAGAAGACTGATCAGAGATGCAGCCAAGAGGCCCATGATCACTCTGGATGACCTGCAGAGATCTACAGCTGAGGTGGGAGAGTCTGTCCATAGATGAAACCAAAATCGAACTGTTTGGCCACAATGCAAAACGATATGTTTGGCGTAAAAGCAACACAGCTCATCACCCTGAACACACCATCCCCACTGTCAAACATGGTGGTGGCAGCATCATGGTTTGGGCCTGCTTTTCGTCAGCAGGGACAGGGAAGATGGTCAAAATTGATGGGAAGATATATGGGGCCAAATACAGGACCATTCTGGAAGAAAACCTGTTGGAGTCTGCAAGAGACCTGAGACTGGGACGGAGATTTATCTTCCAACAAGACAATGATCCAAAACATAAAGCCAAATCTACAATGGAACGGTTCACAAATAAACGTATCCAGGTGTTGGAATGGCCAAGTCAAAGTCCAGACCTGAATCCAATGGAGAATCTGTGGAAAGAGCTGAAGACTGCTGTTCACAAACGCTCTCCATCCAACCTCACTGAGCTCCAGCTGTTTTGCAAGGAAGAATGGGCGAGAATTTCAGTCTCTCGATGTGCAAAAGTGATAGAGACATACCCCAAGAGACTTGCAGCTGTAACTGCAGCAAAAGGTGGCGCTACAAAGTATTAACACAAGGGGGCCGAATAATATTGCACGCCCCACTTTTCAGTTTTTTATTTGTTCAAAAAGTTTGACACATCCAATAAATTTCATTCCACTTCATGATTGTGTCCCACTTGTTGTTGATTCTTGACAAAAATTTTAAATTTTATATCTTTATGTTTGAAGCCTGAAATGTGGAAAAAGGTTGAAAAAGTTCAAGGGGGCCGAATACTTTCACAAGGCACTGTATATATTTGACACACACTTTGTTGATCTGTGACTTTGTTTTAAACACAATCAACAGCTCAGTATTCTCTTATCAAAGTATTCAGACCCCTTTAAATTTTTCACTCTTTGTTTCATTGCAGCCATTTGCTAAAAATCAAAAAAGTTCATTTTATTTCTCATTAATGTACACTCAGCACCCCATCTTGACAGAAAAAAACAAATGTGGAAATCGCTGCAAATTTATTAAAAAGAAAAAGTGAAATATCACATGGTCATAAGTATTCAGACCCTTTGCTCAGTATTGAGTAGAAGCACCCTTTGAGCTAGTACAGCCATGAGTCTTCTTGGGAATGGTGCAACAAGTTTTCCACACCTGGATTTGGTGATCCTCTGCCATTCTTCCTGCAGATCCTCTCCAGTTCCCTCAGGTTGGATGGTGAACGTTGGTGGACACTTTTGGGATTGTATTGGGCAGGTGATGAGCAGTGCCTGGTTTTCTCCACACATACCGCTTAGAATTAACACCAAAAAGTTCAATCTTGGTCTCCTCAGACCAGAGAATCTTATTTCTCATAGTCTGGGAGTCCTTCATGTGTTTCTTTCATATGTCTTGCACTGAGGAGAGGCTTCCGTTGGGCCGCTCTGCCATAAAGCCCCGACTGGTGGAGGGCTGCAGTGATAGTTGACTTTGTGGAGCTTTCTCCCATCTCCCTACTGCATCTCTGGAGCTCAGCCACAGTGATCTTTGGGTTCTTCTTTACCTCTCTCACCAAGGCTCTTCTCCCACCATTGCTCAGTTTAGCTGGACGGCCAGGTCTAGGAAGAGTTCTGGTGGTCCCAAACTTCTTCCATTTAAGGATTATGGAGGCCATTGTGCTCTTAGGAACCTTGAGTGCTGCAGAAATTCTTCTGTAACCTTGGCCAGATCTGTTCTTGCCACAGTTCTGTCTCTGAGCTCCTTGGGCAGTTCCTTCCACCTCATGATTCTCATTTGCTCTGACAGCACTGTGAGCTGTGAGGTCTCATATAGACAGGTGTGTGCCTTTCCTAATCAAGTCCAATCAGTTTAATTAAACACAGCTGGACTCCAGTGAAGGAGTAGAACCATCTCAAGGAGGATCAGAAGAAATGGACAGCATGGGAGTTAAATATGAGTGTCACAGCAAAGGGTCTGAATACTTATGACCATGTGATATTTGTTTTTCTTTTAATAAATTTGCAGCGATTTCCACATTTCTTTTTTTTTTCTGTCAAGATGGGGTGCTGAGTGTACATTAATGAGAAATAAAATCAACTTTTTTGATTTTAGCAAATGGCTGCAATGAAACAAAGAGTGAAAATTTTAAAGGGGTCTGAATACTTTCCGTACCCACTGTATGTGAGTCACATTATGCTTTTACAATATTCACATGGAACATTTCTCTTTCTGGAATTATGATGATTCAGGCAGCAATGACGCCCGTCCTCAACAGCACAGTCAGTGTTCAACTACCGAATGAATTGCAGGCTGGACTAAAGAACAAAATTGTGTTCTCTGTGTTTAAATGGAATGAATCAAGTAAGGTGAGCAGCTACAGTTGGTTATATAAAATTTGTAGAAAAGACCGTGGACATACTTGGTTGGTTTTGTTTGCTTTAGTCCAATAAGATTACAGAAATATTGTCTTTAAATTGCACTTTATTTTTCTAATTTACTTTTTTATGACCTGTTAGGAAATCAAAGCTAGGTGTAGGTGTTATTTAAGCTGTAGCTTCAACCTACGCTTGTTTAGTTTATATTAATATCTTTATCAATTTTGCGATATAAATGAATCAAATAGAGATAAAGGAAACCGTGTGTTCATCATGTTCACAAAATCACTGTCTTGACAACAGAACTGAGCCCTATATCTTCCCATTAAGATCTACACGTCCTTTACCCCTGGAATACAGCTTAGTATACAGACATTTGTCTCCATTTTTTCTTTATTCCACAGCACTTTTTAACATCTATCTGCTAAATGTGGCAAGTTTTCTTGATGGAAGCATTCATACCATATTGTCCCAAGCAACTCTTGGTGAAGATAACCCAGAATGGGGAGGCTGTAGCTCAGGAGGTAATGCAGGTCACCTACTAATCAGAAGGTTGGTGGGTTGATCCCTGGCTCCTCCAGTATCCTTGATATCCAAGATACTGAAACTCAAGTTGCTCCTCAATGCACTCTTTGAAGCGTGAAAGATGTGAATGTTACATAGTAAACACTTAGGTGTAGCTGTAGAGAATGAGGTATGTTATGTAAAAAGCCCTTCAAGTAGAAAAGAACTAGTCCAATTGCAGAGGTAGGTAACACTATTTAGAAATACTGAATTTCTTAACTCTAGCTCCTACAAGCTTACCTAAACATTCAAAGTGATCAAGCTTAACATTTAACAGTGTTTTGATGTGTACAACAGCTGGAAGCACTCACGTGAATACCAGGCCCCAATTTCCCAGCAGAACATTGCGTTGTAATAAGTTGATCAGTGTTAGTCACTGGTTATCTTTTTCCTTTGAACACAGTAACAGCATTTCAGAATAATGAGAAAATCTTACATAATTAATGTTTTAGACAAAATGTCCCATTAACATGAATGTGTGTTGTATTGTAGAACATGTTTGGAACATCAGATGAACTATATAATCGACAGTTGGTTGGCCTGAGTGTAAAGGGCAAGAACATATCAGGATTACATGATCGCGTCAACATCACCATGGAGCTTACCAAGGATATAAATGTAACTACAACTTAATTTAGTAATTTATTTCATTCATATTTTATATGTCAGAATTAAATATCATCTTACACTGGGTATGTGTAATAAAGATGAGTAAACATGCATAAACATGCAGTATCATTGTGTTATAGGAAACTCAAGAACCAGTCTGTGTGTTCTTAAATTTTTCAACAAACAGTGAGTAACCAAGCATGAGATTACTCATGTATAGTAATATGTAATGCAACTATGTCTTCTATGAACAGGAATTATTGAGATTTGTGGTTTCACTCTGGACCAGAAAGCTGAGCTTAATTCAGATGTAGCAACATCTTAAGCATAACGGCTCTTTGTTTTACAGATTTTAGTCCAGATGGCTGCATCACCCAGTGGACACGTAATCAGACTAACCTCACCTGTTCCTGTGATCACCTCACATACTTTGGTGTGCTCATGGTAAGACTGGATTTTTTTTGTTATTTGACATGGATTTCAAGAGATGCCATCCATTTGGAGTTGAGGGGACTTTCCTCCACACAATATAAACAGAACTTCTTATTAATAATTTGAAGTCTCAGATCGTCCATCCTTCTCTTCTTCCCATCTCTCACCTCCTGGATTTCTAGATAAGCTGTTCTTTATATTTGAGGTAAAGATTGTTCTGTGTTGCCACACTTTCACCTACAGTGACTGCTTCATCTCCACTTTGTGTGTAGATGGTGGGGTAGGCACAGGTTGTTTTTAGCAGTTAGGGAGGCATCAGTTAATTCTATTTTGTTTACACTGCAGGGAGATTTAAGTTACACAGAAGGTGTCCTTTGGCTTCTTACCTAAAGTCAGCTGGGAAAGGAGCTATAATATATCTCCCTTATACCAGGGGAGCAAAACATCAGTTACTGGGAGACACAGCAGTCACTCAAGACTGTAAGACTAGACTGACCAACCTGTGCACCGCCTTGATTGATTACAAGAAAACCTATGACTCAATGCCTCATATATGGCTCCTGGAACTGTACAGGATCAACAAGAACCTAAGAGACCTCATCAGGAACTCAATGGGAATGTGGGGAACAACATTAGAGGCCAACTTCAAGCCAATTGCACAAGTCACCATCAAGTGTGTGATTTACCAAGAAGATGCTCTGTCCCCACTGCTGTTCTGTATAGGCCTGAACATCCTCAGCCAGATCATCAAAACACTGGCTACGGAGACGGACTATGAAATGGAGCAATCATCAGCCACCTCCTGTACATGGATGACATCAAACTATATGCCAGGAGTGAATGAGACATCTATTATCTATTCACTGATTCATACCATTAGGATCTACAGCGAAGATACTGGAATGTCATTCAGACTGGAGAAGTGTAGTCAGCTGGTAACAAACAGAAGAAGGTAGCTAGAACTGAGGGGGTTACACTACCAGAAGGCAACATTGCAACACTGAGGACAACTACAAATACTTCCACAGGCAAATGGGAACCACGAAGATCCTGATAGGACAGCTGCATCTGCCAAGTACCTCCAAAGAGTAAGGCAGGTCCTGAGGAGTCAGCTGGATGGGAAGACCAAGATCTGGGCAGTCAACACCTACGCCCTGCCAGTTGCCAGATACCCTGCTGGTATAGTAAGCTGGCCAGAGGAAGAGATGGAAGCCACTGATGTCAAGACAAGAAAGCTCCTTACCATACATGGAGGGCTTCACCCCAAATCCAACACCATCAGACCGTACACTAAGCAGATTGAAGGAGGCCGAGGACCAGTGAGTGTCACAACCACTAACTAGGAGAAGACAACAAAGATCCATGATGCTTTGGTCTTCTATGCCTAATGTTGTAAGAGGTTTAGTTCTGCTTTAAAATCCAAGCATCTGACAGTTTGAGTAGGCGTCACTCTGGACTGGTTAACCCCCCCCCGCCACCCGGCCCTCCCACAAGCAAATATATTGATATGATAATGTGAGTGTGTGTTTTCATCACAGATCAATGCTCCCATCTCAACAGAAGACAGCAAGATTCTAAATTATATTTCTCTGATTGGCTGTAGTCTCTCTCTTTTCGCCTTGGTCTTCACCATTTTGCTCTTCACCACAAACAGGTAACTGTTTCCAACTTTCATCAGTCCTCTCCCCTCTCACATTTTTACTTGTCACTACATCAAGTCATCATCCTCCACTCTCTTCTTTCTGTCTTGTTTGGTTTTATTCATTTTTGCTGGCCTTCATGAATTTCAATTATACTTTATTTTAATTTATTTTTATTATTTTATACTTTTACTTCTGTCATCCGTCCTTTCTTCTGTCACCAAATGTGGTTTAACTTTCATCCATGTCCTGACCGTGAACATTGTCACTTACCAAGTTTCCACCGTTGTCTCACAGTATACTCAGAGTAGATGTTTCTATGAAGGTCCACATCAATCTTGTAATTGCCCTGATGCTCCTCAACCTGCACTTCCTGCTGAGTTCCACACTGTCAGCACAGCCCTCCTCTGGCCTTTGTTTATACATGGCTCTTGTCCTTCACTACTCACTGCTGGCAAGTTTCAGCTGGATGGCCTTGGAGGGATTCCACCTCTACCTCCTCTTAGTCAAAGTCTTCAACATCTATGTCCAGAGATATCTGCTCAGACTTAGCATGGTGGGATGGGGTAAGTGGAGTAATTTAAGCTGGAAGCTGTTCTCAGTCTGCAAACCTATAAATAACTGCTCACTTCCATGTTCCAGGTGTCCCTGCAGTCATTGTGTCAGTGGTGGTGATCATAGACAGACACTTTTATGGCCAAGACCCTCTGAGCACGTCTAACGACAAAATGTAAGGAACAAATCTGCAAGCATGAAAAATCTTGATGTTAACTGTTTGATATGTGCATTTGAGTTTCTGGGTGTTTATTTCAACAAAAAAAAGCACAAAACTGGATAAGCATCAAATTCTATTTAACCTGCTATATAATGTGCTAAAGCTGAATCTGAGTAGTTCCACAAATCACCTGGAGAGAGATTAAAATATCATCTGCACTCACTTTCTTGTAGATGTTATATAACCAATCTCACAGTGAAGTACATGACTACACTGGGGCTGTACAGCGTGGTCTTCCTCTTTAACGTGACCCTGTTTGGGGTGGCACTGAGACATGTTTTTATTCTCCGTCGCATCAAAGAGGTACAAGTTAATCTTGTTTTTTTGTTTTTTTAATCTTTAAGTCTTGAAAAGTCTATGAATGTCTAATTTTTTCTCCATCAGCAGTCCCTCCACAATAAACTGATCTTACAAACAAGTATTAAATTCATTTGCATCTTTATTTTAAAGGATACACAAACTGAATGAAGGGTTGTCAGTCCCTTGGCTTTTCTAATAAATTTTAATTAATCTACTGGTATGTTTCTAAACTGTGTGATGCTTGGGGTTGCTGTGTTACTTAGGTTTGAGTTCTTTCTGAGCATAAACACTCATCCTTTTGTTTTCCTCCATTTGTTAGTTTTGTCTGCTTGATAATCAGTCTAACCTTTGCCAAAAAACACGTGAAGGACTCCCAGACTATGAGAAATAAGATTCTCTGGTCTGATGAGACCAAGATTGAACTTTTTGGTGTTAATTCTAAGCGGTATGTGTGGAGAAAACCAGGCACTGCTCATCACCGGACAGGACGACTGGTTGCAATTGAAGGAAAGATGAATGCGGCCAAGTACAGAGATATCCTGGAAGAAAACCTCTTCCAGAGTGCTCAGGACCTCAGACTGGACTGAAGGTTCACCTTCCAACAAGACAATGACCCTCAGCACACAGCTAAAATAACAAAGGAGTGGCTTCACAACAACTCTGTGCCCATTGTTGACTGGCCCAGCCAGAGCCCTGACCTAAACCCTATTGAGCATCTCTGGAGAGACCTGAAAATGGCTGTCCACCAACGTTCACCATCCAACCTGAGGGAACTGGAGAGGATCTGAAGGAAGAATGGCAGAGGATCCCCAAATCCAGGTGTGGAAACCTTGTTGCATCATTCCCAAGAAGACTCATGGCTGTACGAGCTCAAAAGGTGCTTCTACTCAATACTGAGCAAAGGGTCTGAATACTTATGACCGTGTCATATTTCACTTTTTCTTTTTTAATAAATTTGCAGCGATTTCCACATTTCTGTGTTTTTTCTGTGAAGATGGGGTGCTGAGTGTACATTAATAAAATGAACTTTTTGGATTTTAGCAAATGGCTGCAATGAAACAAAGACTGAAAAATTTAAAGGGGTCTGAATACTTTCCGTACCTACTGTAAATACTTCCCATTTTCCTTTAATCCCTGCCTCCTTGTGTGTTTTGTTTTGTTTTCCTAGTGTTCAGTTTTTATCTTCCTGTGTTTGACCCCTATGGACTATTATGGAATTTGTAATTTGCTTTTGCCTCCTCCTCCTTGTTACCAATAGTTGTTTTGCTGCCTACAGTCCTGTGTAATTCTACTGCATATTTTATATTTTACTTAGTTACTAGTTATGTGTGTGATACCTCTTCCTCTTGTTATGGTGCTTGCTTGTATCTTATATATTTCCTTTAGATAAACTGTATAAATGAATAAAAGAGTCCAAAATGAACACACAAACTGAAACAGAAAAGTGAAATTGTTCAGTAGACAGGTATGTCCCTTAGTAGCCATTTTAGTCGTCACTTTTCAAACAGATTTCAAAGTGTGTCTTAGTTTCAGATAGCATGGTTACAGACTGAAACTATGCTAACAGTCCCAAGAGGACAATTTTACACAGACTGAATAAGAAACATGATTTCTCACATTAGACAAAATAATGTCTCAAACTTTTAAAATGCATTTCAAGTTTTCTTACTGCTGGTGTCAGATGTTCCATAATCTCCTGTCATTTCATATTTGACTAATCAGTTTGGACAGAGTAATCGTGACAGAGCCAAGAAAGACTTTTTTACCCTGCTGGGAGTCATCACTCTGCTCGGCATTACCTGGGGCCTGATCTTCTTCTCTTTTGGCTACCTGGCCACTCCTGGGCTCTACATGTTCTCCATCCTGAACTCACTGCAAGGTTCTCTTTCTCTATTACTGCAATTTTAGATGACAGGGTTAAGTGACTATATATATATTGTAAAGCTTTGATTCTGAAAGCGTTAGCTGCAGTCCCGTCTTGGGACATTATGTATTATGAAGTGTCAAGAATTACATTTCACATGCCATAACATTAACATACTTGATTACAATTTTGACATGGATGTTTGTAATGTGTATACACAAACTGTGACCACATATGGTCTAAGTATTGACTACTTTCTCTGCTTTGTGCTGTGCAGGTTTCTTCATATTCCTGTGGTTTATGATGTCACTGAGAAAGGGCAAAAAAGCAGCTACTAATGCAGCTGCTAAGATGAGCAGTGAAACGCACAGCACCAGCCGGTAGCCTAAACACAACTACCAACACATGGAGGAGCTCCCATGTTGGTGGAATTTCTGATGTCATACTATTAGGATAGTTTTATTTCTGCTTTATGTGATTGTCTTTTCAATACAATACAATAATATGTTGTGAAAAGAAGCATAACAGAGTGGAGGACCCAAATTCAGAGCTACAGAAGCAGACTTTATGAAACAAAAAAATGTAGGTTAAAAAAAGGAAAACGGTTTAGCCGAGTTCAGAAAATACAAAGAAGCTAAATCTAAAGAGCACTAGGAGGGACACACACACTAGGAATAGACAGGACACGAACACTGTACGAGGCAGCAAAGAACGAAGGGGAGACGGAGGTGAATGAACACAGCTGGGGGAATCGAGGCACAGGTGACAACAATCGAGGCAACAAGACAAGAGGATGCAGGACTACCAAAATAAAACACAGAGACAGGGACTCCACAACAAAACATTTCAGAAACTAGACTAATACCAGAGTAGAATTGAAAACAGAATGACAGGACTGCAAGAATAATCACAGAAACATTAACAAAGCTCAACCTACAATATTAATTCAAACTGAAGCTCAAGAACAGCAACGATGAACCTTTTTGGGGAATCTCAGAGTGGCGCAGTAAATAGAGCCCACAATAACTGGAAAGTAGAGGAGCAATGTAGCATATCTTTTGTACCAAGGGTACATTTAAATAGTAGTTTGCTTAGAAAGGTTCCTACCTGAGAGATATGACCCAGAAGTATCCGTGTGGCAGTCATAGTATGAGCTGGAATCTCCAGATTTGAAGGGAAAGTGCTTCGGTTTTTCCTTTATCTCCTTTAGCAGAGGGTACACTGGCAATTACATGATGGACCACAAAATGCCATAACCTTTGGTGATGTTTTGAATTTTTAACAATAGCCTGTTAAAGACATTGATCAACAGTGAACATCATGCTGATTTAAAAAAAATCTGCTCATTGTTGCCTGGCATGAAGAACGCATGATTTATATAAGCTCTCTAAATCAAGATTATGAGCCATATTTAGTGACCAAAGTGTGTTTAAAGTTCTGTATAATTTGTACTGTAATTTGGGCATTTTTAAATATTTTATTAAAACTGTTTTCAAATATTTTTTTAACATCCATGTAGTTAAATTGTTTCATCATGTGTTTACATTATATTATGTATATACATTAACCTTTTAGTGACATTTTGTAAATCTGAGCATACATTGTTAATCCACTAAGGCCGTGATGTCAGTCTGAACAATAAAAGCCCAAAATATTTTACTATCTTTCATTGTTTGTGCACTATGATGTTATTGTACATCATCGTGTTTCTGCTGGCACACTTGAGTTACTGGGTTTAAGGCTAAAGCAACAGTTCAAATTCAATTCAATTTTTATTTATGCAGCACCAAATCACAACAAACAGTCACCTCAGGTGCATTATATTGTAAAGACCCTACAATATTATATTGCTGGGTCATGTTTTAAGTCAATTTGCAGGTAAATATTCAGAGTCAAGTGTAGCTAGTACAGTACATTGTTCAATAGAAAAATAGAAACTGAATCAAACTGTTAAGTGATTCAGTTAATTAAGCTGATTTTATCAAAACTTGTTCACCGTGTGTTTATGAAGGCAGTTCACAAGGTAACTTATGCAGCAAACCTATCCTGCTCAGGAACACGTTATACCCCACATTAAAGATCAACAGCTCTGAAATCACTGCCTACTACTTTCTAGCTCTCTGGTGGTTAGCCAAGGCTGAGCAGTCTCTAAGGCACCCCTTTCTGCAACTCTGATAGCTGTCTAACTTCCCTCTGGGCTGCCTTGATCTTAGCCTCTAGTTGTCTTATAGACAAGCATCTCAGTGTTCTTGGCTATAAGATTGGTAAAGATTGGTTTCGTTGATGGTCGAAGTAGGGACTGTCCACATCTTCTAGTAGACTTTCAGAGGGTTTTTCACATAGTCTTGGTAGTCAGCTTTGAGGAGGTCCAGATTTCCATCTTAGCCGTGATCTTTCAGGTCAGCTGCTCTGGTATTCAGCGTACTGGTTAATATCGGTGATAATTACATCTCCCCCCGATCTGTCGTCCTGGCTCCCCCTTACCGTAGTATTTGTGCTGTACCTCGTCAATCTCTGGACAGCTGTTTTCTTCATATGTTGGAACACTGACCTAAGAGCTGTTATTATGTCAGTTTGGATGTTGTGTGTTGAAGATTCCATAGGTCCCACATCCTCTATGTAACCCCTTTCACTGGGATTACAAGTGTAGTAGCATTCCAACAGTTCCCAGTTCTCATCTCGTGTCCGTTTATGTTGTCTAGCCTGGTGATCCTTACTGGATGCAGGAAGCTGGGATTCTAACAACCGACCTCTTGTTCCCAAGGTGGTAATTTTACCACTACACTATACTGTTTATACACTACTTTCTATTTAATTAGTAATTAGTTATTATTAATCTCTCCCCACCCTCGCAGCTCCCTCCCTGAGCCTTGTTCTACCGGAGGTTTCTTCCTGTTTAAAGGGAGTTTTTCCTTCCCACTGTTGCCAAGTGCTTGCTCATAGGGGGTTGTTTTGACTGTTGGGTTTTCTTTGTAATTATTGTAGGGTCTTTACCTTAAAATATAAAGAGCCTTAAGGTGACTGTTGTGATTTGGCACTATATGAATAAAGCTGATGTGAATTAACCTAAACTACAATATTTTTTATCACCTAATTAGTCATTTTCATTAACTAAACCTTTTGAGTGACTGATCACATGAGCAGGAACCTGCTACAGTTATGTTACAATATGACCAGATGTTGGGAATAAAAGCCTCTAATGCATGGAGATAAAAAAAAACAAAAAAACTTGCATAGTAGACCTGCAGGTGTCCCTGCAGTCATTGTGTCAGTGGTGGCGATCATCAGGCACCAATTTGCAATGCAAGTTTACAAGTATAATTTACATCTAAGTTGATGTAACTTATACTTGTAAACTGTTTTGCATGTGCATCAGAGTTTTTGGATGCTTACATGTTTAAATATGAAATGCACAACAGATGAAATAAAACTGAGTAACATGCATTAACTTTTCTATTTATTTTAAACCTTTATTTTACCAGGTAAAATGTTTGAAAACCAGTTCTCATGATCATGTCTGGGGTGACACTCAGACATGTTTTGATTGTCCATCGTACCGAAGAGGTACATGTTAATGTTGTCATCTTGTAACCAAGTATTGAAAAGTATAAGGGAACAGAGTTGATGAGGAGGTGTTGGGTAGGTACTGTATGGTCTTAAGGAGAGTAATACAGAAAAGAACAGAGAGTAGTAGATTTTGGATAAGGACTTAGGAAAAGAGAAGAGCAGTGTGCTGAGAAAATAAACGACAATGTGCAACAATTGAGATTCTGAAACTGACATTGTTAGAATGAGTACACCACACTGTGCTACACTGTACAGAGATTCACACAGGGATGTGAGTCCTGATGCTACCAGATGTTAATGCATTATTCCAAGATTTTTCATGTCATCTTTGTTGTTATGGATTGAATCTGGCTCTTTGTAGATGAGAAACTACTCATAGAGATCGGCTTGACCTACGATAGTTCTGGTCTCTTGGTCACTGCCAACCAAGGCTGTTTTACTGCTCACTGTGCTCGACCGTTGTTGACTGGATTTGGCTCCTCTGATCACCCCTTGTGCTAACAGCGCTGACAGCTGATGATGATGGTGTCTGCAAACTCTTAGCGCAGCTTCCCTCAATCATTCTCAAACTGAGCTGGAAATTTTTTGCCGAGAACTTGTTTCAACTTTTGTTCTGTTGGAATATCACTTTATTGGACCTTTCGTCTTACTGGTTTCTTTCAACCACTGTAAGCTGAATAGAAAACACTGGAGCTCATTCGGTCTCTTCTCAGTGTTGTGAGTAAGGTGATGGTTGGTAAGTTCATTGAAAATGGAATCAAATTTGCCTCACTGGGACTTTGGATGTGTTCTATAGACTGTGGGGAGAAACCCAGCCTCTTGGTCAATGGTAGCTGGGATAGGCTCCAAACCTCCCCACAACGCTGAACTAGGATAAATAGAAGAAAATGGATGGATGGATGGACTTGTTCCTAGAACTTCGTGAACCACTTGAAACATAAATCAAATATTCTTGGCTCATATTCAACTGCATTTTTTATTTTATTTGTCCTGCCCTTTCTTGTTCAAAGTAGTGACATGCTGCAATATACCAAGTTCTGTGAAGTCCTAATCTAAAAAAAATCTAAAGTGACCAGTGAAGTGCTTCAAAATTTGAGATAAATGATCTTCTAAAATAGAAGACCGACTGCTGAATATGTGTGAACAGAATCTGTGTGCAGTTTCTAATATGCTTCAATCATTTGATGTACGCCTGTATTTGGTGTAGGCTCAGAGGCAAAAGAGGGGCTAGTTCAGCTTTCTGCCCACTGATACTTCCTCTTTCCAGCTCGGAATGTCATTTACATGTAATTTAATCTTCTCATGATCCTGGTCACTTTCAGCAGGGTTATTCATTTGCCTGTTTCCTGTCATCGTTTTACCTGTGTTCTGTATTCATTTCAGAAGTTAAAAATTATTGATAACAGTAATATACAAGGAGACTCAGCAACATGGAAAGGTAGGCTATGTTTTGGTTCTCTATATAGTAGATAAATAATTTAGCTTCAGTCATTGTCAGTATTGAGATTGAGAGATATCAACTGGCTATTTAACTAAGCTTAAAAAATGACATACCTACAGCTGTAATTGCTGTGTGTGTTTGTTCTTTCCCATAAATCTTTTAAAGGATTCATTACTTTTTTTTGTCATTTTGATTGTTGTTGTTGTTGTTGTTGTTATTATTATTATTAGTTGTAGTAGCAGTAGTAGTAACAGTAGTAGTTGTAGTAGTAGATTATTGGTGTACCAAGTGTAGTTTCTGAAATCCAAAACATCTTAATTGTTGGGACTTGGAGCCAATGGTAGGAAATGCTTGACTTCAAATGTGTTGCTCTTCACTGACATGTTCACTGGACCCAACAGACCATAATGATAGTTTTAACTTAAGTACAGGCATCAGCATCAAACTGTACTGTTTGAATTTGGAAGGGTCCAATAACCTGTCAAGTTTGCTCATTTTCCACATGAAATGTAATGAGATGGAACTAATAAGACCCCATGTGTTTGTCACATTGATGTTTGTTAGTTGAACCTCAGATATGAGAACAATACAGTTTTCCTCCTGATCATGGAATGCTGGACCAGCCCTTAATACTCTTAAGGATTTTCATGTGTGCGTGGGAGTTTGCCCATCCAGTCTACATGTGTGTTTTGAGGACATGGAGAAGGCATTCAAGCGCAGCCATTGGGGTATCCTGTTGGAGGTGCTGCGGTAGTATGTGGTGTCTGGCCTGTTGCTATGAGTGATTCAGTCCCTGCCACCCACAGTGGGAGCTTGGTCTGTATTCCTATAAGTTGGACTCGTTTCCTGTGGGCGTTGGACTACATCAGGGCTGCCCATTGCCACTGATTCAGTTCATAACTTTTATGGAGAGAATTTCTAGGCAACGCCAACTAACAGAAGGCGTCCTCCTTGGTGGCCTCAGAATCTCATCTCTGCTTTTTGTGGGTGATGCGGTCCATCAGGTGGTGGCCTCCAGCTTGCAGAGGAACAGTTTGCAGCTGAGTGTGAAGTTGGCTGTCACGAGAATCAGCACCTCTAAGTCTGAGGCCATGGTCCTCAGCCGGAAAAGGGTGGGGTGCCCACTCCAGGTCAGAGATGAGTTGCTGCCCCAAGTGGAGGAGTTTAAATATTTCAGGCTCTTGTTCATGGAGCATTCTACAGTATTTTGCATGTCACGGAGGGGACAATTTGAAAATTATTTGCAGTAATAAAAGTTAATAGTCTGTGACAGTTTATAAGGTAGAACAGTCCCAACACCTATACGTACAAGGAGAATGTATCAAAAAAAGTTAGAGTGGGGCATCAGGGAGGAGACCAAGAAAATCAGAAATTATGAGATGCAAAAGTTAATTACATTCAATGTACAGTTCAATTGACATTATCTTATTAATAGACGATATGAACATTTAATGCTGTGTCTTTTGCTTTTTTTCTCTTCTGGCTCAATATGTAACCATATATAGCTCCATGGCAGGGAGACATTTGCCTACTTCTCCATACTATCAAAAAGAATAGTTTTTTTTCAACTTGCAAACACAAAACATTGCATGTGCTCCTGACAATACAGCACTCATGAATCAGTTGAACTTTCACGTCATGTCTGATGCTTGGACTGACAAAGCAAAATTAGGCTAATCATTTGGTTTCTGAGGAACGGGTGAAAGGGTGGTGAAAGACAGACGGAGATATTGAATGTTGACTGTGATGGGAACCTCTGTCTGTTTGTTCAAGTGGCACAAATAATTACTGTGTCATCTAATTGACACCTGAGTGTTCTCTAAGTAGTTGTACAAAACATGCCTGAGACTTAAGTTTTTATAAGTTTTTATAATTTACAGCTTATATTTGTATTTTAATTTAATGCATTAATACACAATTATAAAATAACTGTACATTCACAGATACGCAGATTGTGCTGAAGACAATGATACCAAACAAGGCAAAGTAAAGTTTATGGTGAAATATGACGGTAAAATCACAAGCAGTTATTTGTTATGTCTGGTTGAAGTAAAACCCTAAAGTCAAAAGTTCACGAGAGGTTCTGAGATTTACTCGAGCCACTGAGGGATTAAAAAAAAATTTTTTTTACCTCATATTTTCACAGAGGGGACATTTTGTACTGGGATGCAGTATTATTTTCCCATATGCAAATACTAATGGAAAGTAATACACTATCTGAATATGCAAGGGACAGCTTTACCCTTTACTGAATGGAAGACTTCAACAAAGAAAAGAGGAAAAAAAGGCTTTTTTTGGGCTAATTCATTATAATTTATGGCATAAAAATGTTGTTATCAAGTCTTAATTACCTGTTAATGAAAAATTTGCTTCTTTGGAATTAAAAAAATAGATTCTTAGCTAAAAATATCAAATCTTCAACTTTTGTTTGTCTCAATTACTGTGGAATGAGTGAGGGGAGTGGGGAGTGGGAGATGGACAGATGTACTGGGACTGCAGCTGCAGTGACGTGGGCCCTGTACCAGCTCATCATGGTGAAGAATGAGCTCAGTGTAAAAGCGAAGATGTTGATTTACCAGCTGATCCCTACCTTGACCTATGGTCACGAGCTGTGGAGAGTGACTGAGAGAACGACATTGCCGATACAAATGGCGGAAATGAGCTTTGTCTAAGGGGTGGCTGGCCTCTCCCGTAGAGAGAGGGTGAAGAGTGCAGTCAAGAGTAGAGCTGCTACTCCTCCGTGTTGAAAGGAACCACTTGAGGGGTGGTTCGGGCATCTGACTAGGATACCTCCTGGGTGAGGTGTTCCGAACATGTCCTACTGAAATGAGGTCCTGGAGCAGACCCAGGACATGCTGGAAAGATTATATCCCTTAGCTCTGGCTGGGAACTCCTCAGTGTGATAAGCTGGAGGAGGTGACTGGGGACAGGGACATCTTAGGCTGCTGCCCCCACCATCCGGCCCTGGATAAGTGGAAAAAAATGAATAGATGAATGGCTGTGTGGTGTTTGTCACATCTTCTCCTGCACCTGTGTGCAATAAGACCTCATCTGGCATTTGGTTTGGAAAAGGAAATCAACAGTTGTTCTTTGTTGTCATGATTATAATAATAAACTTTCACTTAAGGTTATGGAGTCACCAGATATCAAAGGAATGTTAATTTTCAGTTTGACATAAGAGGGCATATTAATCTCTGGCTCTCTTCCACAGCATGTCTTTTGTCCTGTCTCTCTCCCCTCAGCCTCAACCGGTTGTGGCCCCTCCCTGAGCCTGGTTCTGCCAGAGGTTTCTTCCTGTTAAAAGGGAGTTTTTCTTTCCCACTGTTGCCAAATTCTTGCTTAAAATGGGTCATTTTGAATGTTGTGTTTTCTCTGTATCATTGTAGGGTCTTTATCCACAATACAGGCGCCTTGAGGCGACTGTTTGTTGTGATTTGGAGCTATATAAATAAAATAACATTGAAATTGTACAACACAATGTCATGTCTTTACATCTAAACTTTACGTCCACCCAGACCTTTACTCTACAAAGATTCTGTGGCTGTAAAATTGCAATAGATTACACGCAGCTATGGTTAGAAATATATAAGATGATGTATTATATTGTTATGAGAGTCTTTACACTGGATGTATTAAAGTTAATAATCAAAATGTTTTTAATTAATTTGGCTCATGAATTGCTTTCATGACAAATATCATCTGCTTGTTAAGCAAAGACAGTTTTTTGCTATAAGTGAATTTTCTTGATTCCACAGGATTAAGTGGGCGATACTCTGGTGGCTGGTGTCTTTTGTGTCTCATGACATGTTCTCTGGGAATTTTGCATCAGGAAATAGTATCTGTGGAGACTGTAATAACCTTAGCCACTCATGTTATCCTACTCTGACAATGAGTAAGTACTCTAATGTATTTATTGAAATTTTTATTATTAACAGTGTATGAAAATTCCCCTATTGTCTTTTTCTTTATGATAAAGCAGGTCCAGATGCTAACATATAAATACTCTGAAAGTGTCAAAATGCTGTCTGTCAACATATCTTTAAAAGTTCATAAAGTTTGAGTCACCACCCTTAAAAGAGAACAGGAAGCGAAGACAAAAACAAACAGGACACACTGACACAGACTAGAATAAATAACCCCAAAAACTAAAGAAACCACAGTCAATCAGCACTAACCCAAATACTGATGGAACTAAACAAGAAACAAAACCCAACCAAGAAATAATGGCATAAATTAAATGGATGAAAATAACCGATAGAAAAACTTTTAATGGGCGCAACCCACAGAGTCAGCTCTGCTGCTCAACCCACAAATAAATGCTTTTTACTTCCAAATGTGGCTCCATTTAAGGGGAAATAAACAGGATTTCAGACAACGTAAGATTTATCCCCAAGAAGCGTTGTTACATCAAATAAAAAAATCAAACAAACATGAATTTCATAAAATTTAGTTCACATTGAATATGAAAACACTGATTGCTGGAATATTTTATCTTTGGTGGTGATATTAAGGGTCTGATATGTTTCCTTTGTTTCTTTAACAGTGGACTGCTGTTTGATGACTGTTTGCAGCCGGTTGGATGCCTCAAACACCACCATCGAGTAAACAATTAAACTTCGTGTGATTTTTTTTTTCTTTTTTTTTGTCTGAGCATCTGTGTTTCTCTCTGTTTATAAGCAATTCGCAAACAGCCTTAGATAAATACATCTATATGAGAGCAAAGGATGAAGAATTAGCAGATGGCTGAGATTAAAATCATATTTAATGATGAGGCATTCTATGAGACAGAATTATTGAAATCAAAATGAAGCACGTTAACATTTTCTTGTCCTTTTCTCTTCAAGAGCCTTAAAGAACACAGAAAAGGTTCTTCTGGAAACAGACGTACACGTGCCCATAACCATACCTTACTGCAACTTAGTGGCACTCATATACCGACCCAGTGATACTTTTGAAGGCCTTGAATTTAATGCCAATGACACGACGGTATGAAAAACTTATTACAGATGAATGTTTACAATTTTTGGCAGTTTTTTTCTGCAAGTGTCAACATTGTCCACCATTTAGGTCTTGACTGAAATATCTCAGCAAATGCTGGATGTCATACTTTCAATTGTTGAATTGAATACCTTTAAATGAAGCATGGCAGTGGCGCAGTGGGTAGGTGCTCACCTCGCAACCGGAGGGTCGCGGGTTCGAGCTCTGAGCGTGTGCTGTCATTGTGTCCCTGGGCAAGACACTTAACCCACATTGCCTAAGTGTGAATGTGGTGGTCGGAGGGGCCGTAGGCGTGAATTGGCTGCCACGCTTCTGTCAGACTGCCCCAGGGCAGCTGTGGCTACATTAGTAGCTTACCACCACCAGGTGTGAATGAATGGTGCACAGAATTATAAAGCGCTATATAAGTCTAAGGCATCATTATTATTATTATATGTACTTGGTCCCAGATCATGAGCTCTGATGATAAATATTTGATGCAGACTTTGTTGATCTGTGACTTTGTTTTAAACACATTTAACAGTTCACATTATTCTTTTATCAAATATTTGTATTTTGTACATTGCTCTGACACAATTAAATACAATCCGTCACCTTTTCTTAAGCTTGATCATACTCTCTTTGTGCAAACATTTCTGCCATGAATGAATTGCAGTGAAATTCGATATTACAGTTTATAATCAATGATAATAATAACTGTCAGGTCATAAATTGTCATTCAAAGACCTTCCACAGCCCTCTTCATCACTCGCAGTAGATGTGAGTCAGCATATTCACATGCAACATTTCTGTTTCTGGAATTATGTTGATGGTGTAGGCAGCAGTGAACAGCACCGTCCTCGACAGCACCGTGAGCGTTCAACTACCGAAAGAGCTGGATGCTAAACCAAAAAACAGGATTCTGTTCTCGGTGTTTAAATGGAAAAAAACAAATCAGGTCAGCATCTACACTCTGGTTATATATATTATATAAAATTTGTAGAAAAGAATGCGTGGTCCAAAAACATGAACACTAATTTTGACCAGTATTTACACTGTATGACTAAGTTATCACACTCGGTTGGTTTTGTTTGCTAGACCAATAATATTACAGAAATATTGTCTTTAAATTTTGGCTTTATTTGTTTTTATTGTTTCTCACTCATCAAGAATTCAGGGGTAGGTGTTCTTTAAGCTGTAGCTTCAACCTACACCCTCTCAGTTTGTCATTTAATTTCTTTTTTGTTATCATTTAATTTCTTGTGATGCAAATTGCAAGTGCCCCCTGCTGTTTGGATGTGTACAAAAGGTGGAAGCAGCATTCGCAGGAATACCGGGCCCCAAATTCCCAGCACAATGTTTCATTTTATCCAGATGATCAGTGTTAGTCACTAAACCTCATTACTAGACTTTTAAGAGAATAAAAAAAGATGTGCAAGTGTCCTTAAAACACACCCTCATTTTTTTGTGACCTTTGTGGCTGTACGTGTGCATGTAGTTCAGCAGATAGAACTTTACAGTCGACATCTCGGGAACTGTATTTATTTTTTTCATGTTCCTATTAAGGCAACTTAAAAAAAATGGGGCTAAACCGCTATTTATTTGGAAGCTGATCAATTGCTGTACTTAAATGACTGAGAAAAACATCACCAATTTCACTTTTAAGATTAACCTGCATAGTTGCCTTTGATGATGTCATGTTATTTTATTTTTGAGCTAGAACAGCAGTAAGGACCACAGTGCTGCGGTTCACAGGTTATTGGTGTGGCACAAACACTAGATATATATTCACATACATTGTTAAAAATAACATTTCAGTGACAATACATGCATATATATATTTATTTTACTGGTTTTGGAAAGTGAATCACTATCAAAAATAGGCTTGGTCATTATGTTCAGCGGTCATGGAGGCCAAAATATTTTGCCAAATACAGTCGGTGCTCTTCTGTAATTGCTCTTTGCGGCGACACAGCAAATGTAAATCAGTACAAATTTAGAGGAACTTGTTGGCACACCAGGAAGGAATACCCACAAGTTTTAATGACATGTAAATAACTTTGATATTAAACAGTGAAACTGGATCACCGCTTGTCTTTTTCCTTCAAATACAGAAACAGCATTTCAGAATAGTGAGAAAATCTTACATAATAAATAATGTTTTAGACAACTGTCCAGTTAATATAGATGTGTGTTGTATTGTAGACCATGTTTGGAACAACAGATGAACTATATAATCGACAGTTGGTTGGATTGAGTGTAAAGGACAAGAACATTTCAGGACTACATGATCGCGTCAACATCACCATGGAGATGACTGAGTATATAAATGTAACTACAACTTAATTTAGTAATTTATTTCATTCATATTTTATATGTCAGAATTAAATATCATCTTACACTGGGTATGTGTAATAAAGATGAGTAAACATGCATAAACATGCAGTATCATTGTGTTATAGGAAACTCAAGAACCATCCTGTGTGTTCTTAGATTTTTCAACAAACAGTGAGTAACCAAGCATGAGATTACTCATGTATAGTAATATGTAATGCAACTGTGTCTTCTATGAACAGGAAATATTGAGATTTGTGGTTTCACTCGGGACCAGAAAGTTGAGTTTAATTCAGATGTAGCAGCAGCTTAAGCATAACGGCTCTTTGTTTTACAGATTTTAGTCCAGATGGCTGCGTCACCCAGTGGACACGTAATCAGACTAACCTCACCTGTTCCTGTGACCACCTCACATACTTTGGCGTGCTTCTGGTATGATTGGATTTTTTTTGTTACATGACATGGATTTCAATAGAGCCATCCATTTGGAGTTGAGGGGACTTTCTTCCACAAAATATAAACAGAACATCTTATTAATAATTTGAAGTCTCAGATCGTCCATCCTTCTCTTCTTCCCATCTCTCACCTCCTGGATTTCTGGATTTCTTGATAAGCTGTTCTTTATATTTGGGGTAAAAGTTGTTCTGTGTTGCCACAGTTTCCCCTACAGTGACTGCTTCATCTCCACTTTGTGTGTAGATGGTGGGGTAGGCACAGAGGGCAAGCAGAGTTAATTTAAACACAAGGTGTCCTTTGGCTTCTTATCCAAAGTCAGCTGGGAAAAGGACTATAATATACACAAGTGCTGCACCTTTTTGTAAAAGAGAATGTGTTCTCAGTGACTGGATACATTATAAAAAAGGATTAAAGATTAAATAAATGAATAAGCATTTGGTATGTTTAAATTAGCATAAAACAAAAATACTGAATTTGAACAACACGTAAATTAAAACTGGTCAGTCTTGTTGAGAATTTATGCACCTCGTAAGTTTAAGATCATTTAAATTCACATTGCATTTTAAGATCTGAAATTCAACTCAGTGACTAGTTGCAACCATACAAAGGTTGATTATATTAGAAAAAGATTAAAATGTAACAGAACGCTCTGATTAGCAAGTGGAAGACTACAAGTACCTTGGAAGCCCACAGGCAAATGGGAACCATGAAGATCCAGAAGCTGGCTACAAATGATTATGTTCTTTATGAATTCTCAGGCAGTAGAAACCCAAGAAAGAAGAGGAGAAGGTAGTCTGCTCTTTGGATTGCAAACATATAATCATTCTTTTCTTTACACTCACTTACAACTGAATGTCAAAGAACAGCCCAGCAGCCAGTGTGAGCGTGACCACTTGTTGTAAGAGGTTTAGTTCTGCTTTAATATCAGAGCATCTGACAGTTTGAGTAGGTGTCATTCTGCACTGGCTACAAACCACCACCTCCTCCGCTCCCTCCCCTCCCCGCCCAAAAGCAACACCTACGCCCTAACAGTTGCCAGATACCCTGCCGAGATAGTAAGCTGACCAGAGGAGGAGATAGAAGCCACTGATGTCAAGACAAGAAAGCTCCTTACCATGCATGGAGGGCTTTACCCCAAATCCAACACCTTCAGACCGTACACTAAGCAGATTGAAGGAGGCCGAGGACCAGTGAGTGTCACAACCACTAACTAGGAGAAGACAACAAAGATCCATGATGCTTTGGTCTTCTATGCCTAATGTTGTAAGAGGTTTAGTTCTGCTTTAAAATCCAAGCATCTGACAGTTTGAGTAGGCATCACTCTGCACTGGTTAACCCCCACCCCCACCCAGTCCCCACCCCTGCTCCTTCCCGGCCCTCCCACAAGCAAAGATATTGATATGATAATGTGAGTGTGTGTTTTCTCCACAGACCACAGCTTCCATCTCAAAAGAAGACGACAAGATTCTAAATTATATTTCTCTGATTGGCTGTAGTCTCTCTCTTTTCGCCTTGGTCTTCACCATTTTGCTCTTCACCACAAACAGGTAACTGTTTCCAACTTTCATCAATCCTCTCCCCTCTCACATTTTTACTTGTCACTACATCACGTCATCAGCCTCTGCTCTCTTCTTTCTGTCTTGTTTGACTTTATTTATTGATTTATTTTTGCTGGTCTTTGTGAATTTCAATTATTCATCACTTTAATAAAAGCCAATGCTGTCTTCTCTCATGTGATCATCAGTCTTCTTACAGTGAATGGCATCCTTTTTTCTTATACTTTTACTTCTGCCATCCGTCCTTTCTTCTGTCACCAAATGTGGTTTAACTTTCATCCATGTCCTGACCGTGAACATTGTCACTTACCAAGTTTCTACTGTTGTCTCACAGTATACTCAGAGTAGATGTTTCTATGAAGGTCCACATCAATCTTGTAATTGCCCTGATGCTCCTCAACCTGCACTTCCTGCTGAGTTCCACACTGTCAGCACAGCCCTCCTCTGGCCTTTGTTTATACATGGCTCTTGTCCTTCACTACTCACTGCTGGCAAGTTTCAGCTGGATGGCCTTGGAGGGATTCCACCTCTACCTCCTCTTAGTCAAAGTCTTCAACATCTATGTCCAGAGATATCTGCTCAAACTTAGCATGGTGGGATGGGGTAAGTGGAGTAATTTAAGCTGGAAGCTGTTCTCAGTCTGCAAACCTATAAATAACTGCTCACTTCCATGTTCCAGGTGTCCCTGCAGCCATTGTGTCAGTGGTGGTGATCATAGACAGACACTTTTATGGCCAAGACCCTCTGAGCACGTCTAACGACAAAATGTAAGGAACGAGCATGAAAAATTTTTAATTACTTGCTAACTATTTGATATGTGCATTTGAGTTTCTGGAAAAGCACAAAAGTGGATAAGCATCAAATTCTATTTAACCTGCTATATAATGTGCTAAAGCTGAATCTGAGTAGTTCCACAAATCACCTGGAGAGAGATTAAAATATCATCTGTACTCACTTTCTTGTAGATGTTATATAACCAATCTCACAGTGAAGTACGTGACTACACTGGGGGTGTTCATCGTGGTCTTCCTCTTTAACGTGACCCTGTTTGGGGTGGCACTGAGACATGTTTTTATTCTCCGTCGTGTCAAAGAGGTACAAGTTAATCTTGTTTTTTTTTTTTTAATCTTTAAGTCTTGAAAAGTCTATGAATGTCTAATTTTTTCTCCATCAGCAGTCCCTCCACAATAAACTGATGTCACCAGCCTGTTGCAGGGCTTAACACACAGAGAGAGAGAGACAACCATTCTCACCTGTGAGCAATTAACCTAATCCCAGTAACTGCATGTCTTCAGATTGTGGGAGGAAACCCATGTAGAACATGCAAACTCCACACAGCAAGAGGCCCGGGCCAAGGCGGAATTAAGCCCAGATTATTTGATAGTTATTCTAGCTGTGAGGCAGCAGTGCTAACCACCACACTACCGTGCTGCTCAGTAACAAAAATATTTTTTACAGTGTTGAACAGTGTCTGTTTAAATTTGGTAAATAAACAAACATGATAAAACTGCGGAACACTGTTAACTACATTAACATTTACAAAGAACATTTGTCCATGGAACAATAAAAACGGTACAAGTAGAGAACCAGAGGGTGAACAAAAAACAAACAGAAATACCAATTATATACTATTTCAAACTCCACATACCTTCTAGATGTCATTCTAGCTGTGACACAACAGTGCTAACCATCATGCCACCGTGCTGCTTCGTATTAATCCAGTCTGTTAAAACAGGTATAAACTAAATTTTTAGCAGGTGCAAAACCTGATTATATTAAGTTGTTTGAACTCAAACACATAATTACAATAAGATAGACCATCAACAAGTACAGTCTACTAAGCATTAACAAGAAATATTCACATTCTAGGTCATTTTAAGTAATATGAGCTCAATATTTTTAAGTCGAATCAAAATCTGGGTTGACAGTGTATGGGACTATGAGGTCTTTGAGATAAGATGGGGCCTGATTATTCAAGACCTTGTATGTGAGGAGAAGAATTTTAAATTCTACTCTAGATTTAACAGGGAGCCAATGAAGAGAAGCCAATATGGGAGAAATCTGCTCTCTCGTTCTAGTCCCTGTCAGTACTCTAGCTGCAGCATTTTGGATCAGCTGAAGGCTTTTCAGGGAGCTTTTAGGACAGCCTGATAATAATGAATTACAGTAGTCCAGCCTAGAAGTAATAAATGCATGGATTAGCTTTTCAGCATCACTCTGAGAAAGGATGTTTCTAATTTTAGAAATATTATGCAAATGCAAAAAAGCAGTCCTACATATTTGTTTAATATGTGCATTGAAGGACATATCCTGGTCAAAAATGACTCCAAGATTTCTCACAGTGTTACTGGAGGCCAAAGTAATGCCATCCAGAGTAAGTATCTGGTTTGACACCATGTTTCTAAGATTTGTGGGGCCGAGTACAAGAACTTCAGTTTGATCTGAATTTAGTAGCAGGAAATTAGAGGTCATCCAGGCCTTTATGTCTTTAAGACATTCCTGCAGTTTAACTGATTGACGTGTGTCATCTGGCTTCATGGATAGATAAAGCTGAGTATCATCTGCATAACAATGAAAATTGATGTAATGCTTTCTAATAATACTGCCTAAGGGAAGCATGTACAATGTAAATAAAATTGGACCTAGCACAGAACCCTGTGGAACTCCATAATTAACCTTAGTGTGTGAAGAAGACTCCCCATTTACATGAACAAATTGGAGTCTATTTGATAAATATGATTCAAACCACTGCAGTGCAGTACCTTTAATACCTATGGCATGCTCTAATCTCTGTAATAAAATGTTATGATCAACAGTATCAAAAGCTGCACTGAGGTCCAACAGGACAAGCACAGAGATGAGTCCACTGTCAGAGGCTGTAAGAAGATCATTTGTAACCTTCACTAATGCTGTTTCTGTACTGTGATGAATTCTGAAACCTGACTGAAACTCTTCAAATAAACCGTTCCTCTGCAGATGATCAGTTAGCTGTTTTACAACTACTCTTTCAAGGATTTTGGAGAGAAAAGGAAGGTTGGAGATTGGCCTATAATTAGCTAAGACAGCTGGGTCAGTGATGGCTTTTTAAGTAGCGGTTTAATTACAGCCACCTTGAAGGCCTGTGGTACATAGCCACCTAATAAAGACAGGTTGATCATATTTAAGATTGAGGCATCAATAATTGGAAAGACTTCTTTGAACAGTCTAGTAGGAATGGGATCTAATAAACATGTTGATGGTTTGGAGGAAGTAACTATTGAAGTTAACTCCAAAAGATCAACTGGAGCCAAAGAGTCTAAACAAATACCAGCAGTGCTGAAAGCAGCCGAACATGAAGATAAATCTTGGAGATGGTTTTGAATAATTTTTCCTCTAATGTCTAAAATTTTATTTGTAAAGAAATCCATGAAGTCATTACTAGTTAAAGTGAAAGGAATACTGGGCTCTACAGAGCTCTGACTCTTTGTCAGCCTGGCTACAGTGCTGAAAACAAACCTGGGGTTGTTCTTATTTTCTTCAATTAATGATGAATAGTAAGATGTCCTAGCTTTATGGAGGGCTCTTTTATAGAGCAACAAACTCTTTTTTCTGGCTAAATGAGCATCTTCTACTTTAGTGAGACGCCATTCCCTCTCCAGCTTACGGGTTATCTGCTTTAAGCTGCGTGTTTTTGAATTATACCACGGAGTCAGGCACTTCTGATTTGAGGCTTTCCTTTTCAGAGGAGCCACAGTATCCAAAGTCGTACGCAATGAGGATGTAAAACTATTGATGAGATAATCTACCTCAGTGGGAGCAGAGTTTAGGTAGCTGCTCTGCACTGTGTTGGCACATGGCACTGAAGAGCATAATGATGAAGGAATTAGATCATTAAACTTAGTTACAGCCTTCTGAGCGGATGCAGCTTTCTGCACCATTTTTGACATTATTCTCAAAGTTTGGCAGTACGGTGGCGCAGTGATTAGCACTGCTGCCTTACAGTTAGACTGACATCTTGAAGGCCTGGGGTCAATTCCACCTTGGCCCAGGTGTCTCTATTGCTGTGTGTGGAGTTTGCATGTTCTCCCCATGTCTGTGTGGGTTTCCTCCCACAGTCCAAAGAAATGCAGTTACTGGAGTTAATTGGCCATTCTAAATTGCCCATAGGTGTGACTGAGGTTGTCTGTCTCTCTCTGTGTTAGCCCTTTGACAGGCTGGCGACCTGTACAGGGTGTACCCTGCCTCTCGCCCTATGATAGGCTCCACCCCTTACCAGGATAAATTTTATTCTCAATTTGGCGCTAATACTCCTTCATAAAATTTAAGTTATGTGTGTGATACGTCTTCCTCTTGTTATGGTGCTTGCTTGTATCTTATATATTTCCTTTAGATAAACTGTATAAATGAATAAAAGAGTCCAAAATGAACACACAAACTGAAACAGAAAAGTGAAATTGTTCAGTAGACAGGTATGTCCCTTAGTAGCCATTTTAGTCGTCACTTTTCAAAAAGATTTCAAAGTGTGTCTTATTTTCAGATAGCAGGTTACAGACTGAAACTATGTTAACAGTCCCAAGAGGACAATTTTACACAGACTGAATAAGAAACATGATTTCTCACATTAGACAAAATAATGTCTCAAACTTTTAAAATGCATTTCAAGTTTTCTTACTGCTGGTGTCAGATGTTCCATAATCTCCTGTCATTTCATATTTGACTAATCAGTTTGGACAGAGTAACCGTGATGGAGGCAAGAAGAAAGACTTTTTTACCCTGCTGGGAGTCATCACTCTGCTCGGCATTACCTGGGGCCTGATCTTCTTCTCTTTTGGCTACCTGAGCACTGCTGGACTCTACATGTTCTCCATCCTGAACTCACTGCAAGGTTCTCTTTCTCTATTACTGCAATTTTAGATGACAGGGTTAAGTGAATAATATATATTGTAAAGCTTTGATTCTGAAAGCGTTAGCTGCAGTCCCGTCTTGGGACATTATGTATTATGAAGTGTCAAGAATTACATTTCACATGCCATAACATTAACATACTTGATTACAATTTTGACATGGATGTTTGTAATGTGTATACACAAACTGTGACCACATATGGTCTAAGTATTGACTACTTTCTCTGCTTTGTGCTGTGCAGGTTTCTTCATATTCCTGTGGTTTATGATGTCACTGAGAAAGGGCAAAAAAGCAGCTACTAATGCAGCTGCTAAGATGAGCAGTGAAACGCACAGCACCAGCCGGTAGCCTAAACACAACTACCAACACATGGAGGAGCTCCCATGTTGGTGGAATTTATGATGTCATACTATAAGTTGTGATATTTTTGTTTCTACTTTACGTGATTGTGTTTTCATTAGTGATAATGTGGTGTGAAAATAAAAGTCTAAGTAGAGTTCAGAAAATTGTTTTCAATACAATACAATAATATGTTGTGAAAAGAAGCATAACAGAGTGGAGGACCCAAATTCAGACTACAGAAGCAGACTTTATGAAACAAAAAAATGTAAGTTAAAAAAAAAAGGAAAAAGGTTTAGCCGAGTTCAGAAAATACAAAGAAGCTAAATCCAAAGAGCACTAGGAGGGACACACACACTAGGAATAGACGGGACACGAACACTGTACGAGGCAGCAAAGAACGAAGGGGAGACGGAGGTGAATGAACACAGCTGGGGGAATCGAGGCACAGGTGACAAGAATCGAGATAACAAGACAAGAGGATGCAGGACTACCAAAATAAAACACAGAGACAGGGACTCCACAACAAAACATTTAAGAAACTAGACTAATACCAGAGTGAGTGAATTGAAAACAGAATGACAGAAATACAAGAATAATCATAGAAACATTAACAAAGCTCAACCTACAATAATAATTCAAACTGAAGCTCAAGAACAGCAACGATGAACCATTTTGGGGAATCTCAGAGAGAGATGTAGCATATCTTCTGTACCAAGGGTACGTTTATATAGTCAGTTTTGCTTAGAATTATCTGCGTGGCAGTCATAATATGAACTATTTGGATTCTCCAAATATGAAGGAAAGGTGCTTTTGTTTATATATATATATATATATAGTACATTTTTAAATACATTTTAAATACCTTACTGTAATACCAATTTCAGATATTTTTACAATCTATGCAGTTATAATTTTTTTCATCATGTGTTTACATTATATTATGTCTATAATTAAGCTATTTAGCCATTTTGTATATCTGAGCATACATTGTTAATTCATTAAGTTTGTGATGTCAATCAGAACAATAAAAGCTGGTTATTTTTCATTGTTTCTGCACTATGATGTTATTGAACATGATCATGTTTCTGCTGGCTTTAAGACAACAGCAACGGTTCAAACTTCACTAAAAACTGCTTTTAAATCCAGTCATCATACTGGTTTTAAGCTGATAGGCAGGTAAAGATTCAAACTCAGCTGTAGCTAGTACAGTACATTGTTCAACAGAAGAACAGAAACTGAATCAAAGTGTTAAGTTATGCCGTTAATTAAGTTGACTTTGTCACAGCCCACTCTCCGTGTGTTTATGACACCAGAGGCCAGTAGTGTGAAGCAGGATTTCATCTCATCCAGGTAACTCTGTGGTTTTCTGTATTATGAAGGCACTTCATGTCTTACTGGAGAATATTCACAAGGTAACTTATGCAGCAAAGCTAACCTGCTCAGGATCACGTTGTACTCCACATTAAAGATCGACAGCTCAACTCTGGTTTCAGAAGTTTCTCAGGAGCATCTGTCTTTGTGTTTCCCTGACGACTGTATGTAACAAATGTAGATTCTTAGACACAGTTTTATTCCTTCTGTTCTCCCATTGGCTGCAAACAATTTTAAAGTATTACGATCCTAAAAGAGGATACCTGTTTATGCTTGTGGGCCTTGTAATGACTAAGACTTACATTTGAATTCTCTTAAGACTTGTCTCTTAAACATTGATGAAATATGAAATTATAATTCAGTCCAGACTTCATGTGTTAATGATAGAGTTTGGGTACTAATAAATCAGTTGACTTACATAGTAACAGTTCATGGCTTTCCTTCCTGGCTTCCAAGAAGCTAGACTTCATGAACACAAAAAGGCTTTTCCCTCTCTCACACATTCACACCAGCTTTGTCTGCAGCAGCTGTTCTGCATTGTACTCTTCATGGCAATCATGAAAATAACAGAAGGGGGGAATCACTAAGTTAGATGTAATTAAAAACACTTTCAGGTAGACATCTACTGTGTTGGCATTTTCCCCCAGCACTGCATAAGAAATCAGTGGGCAAAAGAGAATTTTCAGGAAGAACTTTGAAATGTCAAGTTTCGTTGTGATGAATCAGGATGAGACTGAGAGTGTGTACGGGTTGGTAGAAGCCAGCTGAGCAGTGTTTGACGTTTTTGTTTTCAGCTTGGATGTTAAAGTCACCCACTATAATAACTGTATCAGAACAGAGCACAGATAGAAGTCCAGTATTTGTTGACCCACCCATGCACTCTGACTTCACATAGATTTTGTGCTGCTAGAGACTGAGTTGTTTCAAATATGTCGCCAGATAAAGAAATAAAAAAGGATCATTCTTTATTAATCATCATGGAAGAAACACACCTATGGTACCTTGGCCTCTAGAAGGTGGTGTTAAATTGCCTTTTTTTTTTTAGTATTTGTCTCACCTACACCTGTATTCGTATTATAACACATCAAATCTCTGTCTAGTTAATGTCTTCTTGTTGCCTAGCAACCACATACCAATGGGAAATAATGACCCATTCTAATGCATATAAAACACCAAGGGTCAGCTGTGTGGAGAGCAAAGCAGGACTCAAATGCAGGACTCAGAGGATGAGGAGCAGACTTAACTTAGCTTTTATTCACAGGGAGAAACACTAAATATACACGGGGCTGGACTGGAGCCAGAAATGCAATAACCAGGAAACGTGGAAACATTATGGGAAACCACCAGGCCAGGGTACACACGGCATGAGGGAAACCAAAGACGAGAAATGTTGAGCTTTTGAAGCGCAGATGTTTATAACACTGCTCTGACTTGCAAAACAGGCTAATTGAGGCTTTGGTGCATTTCTCTGCAGTTTCACTGGGTGCCTTACCTGTTAGTTGGATATTCTCACATCCAGCTGTAAGGCCAGAGAACAACTGGAGATGCAAGGCTTTATGGGTACACTTCCACCGAAGCCGACGGATGGAACAGCACATTTGACATGCTGTACGAGCACCCACGTGAACCTGTGGGTGCCGCACTTGCCAATCTCAAAAGTGACACTGTTCCTCTGACAAGTTGTGAATATGGACTTATTCGTGAATGCATTTAAGCGCACAACAACAGAAATGTCAGGGGAGCAGAGAGTGTCAGCATCAGAATGGATGCCTACAGAATGCTGCAGTACACACTGTCATCAAGAGTTAAACATGTAAGACTAGACCGCTGTAGGTAGGTTGCAATAAAAGTATACTCTTGTAGTTGGTGGATACATTACATCACCAAAAGTGTTCACTCATCTACCTTCACACACTTGAGTAACATCCCATTCTTAATCTATAGGGTTTAATGTCGGCCCATCCTTTGCAGGTATAACAGCTTCAACTTTTCTGTGAAGGCTTTCCACAGTGTTTAAGAGTGTGTTTGTGGGAATCTTTGACCATTCTTCCAGAAGCGAATTTGTGAGGTAAGACACTGATGTTGGATGGCAAGGCCTGGCTCTCAGGTCTCTGCTCAATCGCTACCATGTGCGGTTGGTTAGCCATCACCAGTTTGTCTGTATCTGGCAGTCCCACAGGATGTTTGCTCCATTCCCTGGTCGGTATCCGTAGCCGGTCTTGTTGATTATCTGGATGAGGGGGTTTAGGCCTATGCAGAGCAGCAGTGGGGGCAGAGCATCTCCTTTGTAAATTCCACACTTGATGGTAACTTGTGCATGGTTTAATGGGTACACCAAGCCTTGCACAAGTTACCATCTTCAAGTTGACCTCTAAAGTTGTTCTCCCCATTCCCATTGAGTTCTGTTGATCTGGAACAGCTCTAGGCATTCCAGGATCCATGTGTGAGGAACAGATATATCTTTTTCTCTTATTTTCTCACCCTTTTCTCTTTCTTGCTCTTTTTCCTGCCTGTCAATTCTGGCAGTGTCATATTAGACGTGCAGTTGTGTGAACAATAGAAATTAATAAATAGATAAAATAAAAAGAAAACAGCATCAAGAGGAGCCTATACAGAATTTACGCTGCTCTTCTTGCAAAAGCTGCCAGACAAAACAGGTTTAAAAAAACTTTATGTCAGCCTTCATTTAATGTAGACGCAGTGGCAACAGAAGATTAGCGATAAAGGTGTTTTTACCTTTCGATGAGCTGATGCTTCCTCTTGTCTCTGGTCATTTACATGTCATTTTAAAAACGTTCCGCAAACCTTTTCAGATCCAGAAGGTTTGTTCATTTGCCTGTTTTCCTGTTGTCACACCAACTGTGTTCTGTATTCTTTTCAGGTGAAATCATTTGTATAAGGAGATCCAGCATCATGCACGGGTAGGTTATATTCTTACTCTCTTTATGTCTCTTAGCTTTCTGTATTGCAGTTTAGTGTTTAGCGTTTTTACATAATATGTATGTATTTTTTTGTATTTGTGTTTGTGCATCATGCAAATGTTTTTATTTACCTTTTACACCATGTCCGAGCTTTTTTGGAATTGGCTTGGTAGTTATTTAAACACCAGATTACTAAAAATATATTCCAGTGTCTTTACAGCTAAAATCTGAATTGAAACGAGTCAGTTTATTATTTTTACTATAGCATGTGAACTGTTTTCATGACAGCAGTGAGCTTTCCTGTTCTAATCGGATTCCCTTCATTTCCCAGGATAAAGCGGTGCATGCTCTGGTGGCTGGCGGCTTTTGTATCTCATGATCTTTTCTCCTGGAACTGTGCGTCAGGAAGTGTTTTCTGCGGGAATTATTGTATTTCAGCTTGTAACGAAAATTTTAGTAAGTAATTTAATACAATTCTTTAATTTTAATTGAAATATAATTGTTGTTTGGGGGACAACTATTAGTTGAATTTCATGAATACTCTACATATCCGAGTGGCACAGTGGTGTGTTGATCACCTCACAGCAAGAAGGCCCAGGCTTTGAAGCCAGTCTGGAGCCTCCAGTTTTCTCCCACGGTCTAAATTGGCCAGAGGTGTGAATGTAATTATTTTCATACACTGCTTTTATATACAGTGCTGTATGGGTACAAATGCATGATAGACTGAACAATGTGTGTTTTGTGCTGAAACTTTGATACACAAATTAGACTATTCTTATGTGGGTGTCATACTGTTTCCTTTGATCTACTTTACAGCCGACTGCTGTCTGAATTATACAACAAACATTATGGAAGGTTCAGGACAAGAAAACCCTATTGTGTAAGCATTTTATTCCTTTAATACTGAACTTATTTTATAACTTGTTGGGATTTGGTGTTTGTGCCTGTGAGCAATTTGTAAAATGTCTTTGATCAAACATACTGTACAGGAGAGTAAAACATGAAGAGCAGACACTTAAGGTTAAATTAATATTTAAGAATATTCTGTTATGGAAGCAATGAAAGGATGTAAATCAAAATAATGCATTTCAATATATTCTTGTCTTTTCCCACCAGAGCCATGCACAGCCTGGAGAATCTTTTAGGCACACTTGATGTAACAGCGAATGTTACAACAAGATCCTTTAGCCGTGGTGTGGCCCTCGTGTTCAAGTCCAGCGGTACCTTTAAAGGCCTTGACATTTATGCCAGTGAGAATGAGGTATAAAAAAAAAAAATCAGAGTGCTATTTTCACTTCCTGGGAGACTTTTAGAAAAATCAGTCATGTCTAATAAATTTCTTGGTCTGGGCTGATATATGTCAAAACTACTAAATGACAAATCTTTAACTAATGTAAAAATACTGATCTCAAATCAATCATTTTACTGAGTTACTGCTTTGATATCTGTCACTGTGCCTTGAGCACCATTAGCAAATCTTATTGTTGTCTCATTAGGTATTTCAACACTTAACAATTAATAGAAATATATGCTACTCATATTTGATTCATCTCAAATACCATCAGGTGTACAGTAGATATGAGAGTTCCTTTATGCTGATACAAAGCTTCTCTTTCTGTTTCTGCCAATCATATAGGCAAATTTGACCGACGTCAGCAACAGCAAAGTGCATGTTCAGCTACCAAAGGAGTTGAATATTGGACCGGATGACAAGATCATCTTCGCCCTGTATAAGCTGCCTGAAACAAATCAGGTCAGGCTGCGTTTGTTTAAACTCTAATGTTAATTTGGGTCTTTGGGAACACTTTATTTGATCTGTGAGCAGGAACAACGAGAACCACGTTTCACTTTTCTTTAGGTTTTAGTTTATATTTTATATTTCCAATTCTCCCTCTTACCGACATCTGTAAATTCAAACACATGATTTTATGATCCACAGGAAAATTTTAGCCATGAGAGCGACAAACTTCATTAAATTAAATCAATGAAAATAATTTTGAATTTATTTCAGAATGCCGAGTATGTGATCAGTGTTTTGCAGTTATTATATATTACAAATCTAATAAATATACTAATGCTATCTAAATGCTGCAGTAAAAACATACAGTATGTTTGTACTGTATATTATAACACACCTATTTAGTGTGCCTTATAAAAAAAATAAAGATTCATCACCAGGTGCAGGCTGTTTACAGAACTGGAAGAGGTACTTTTTTTCACAAAATGTAAATCAATAATCATAATGCCTTACTCTTATATAGCACTTTTCAAGGTACCCAAAGACACTTTACAATTTCAAGCACCATTCATTCACACCTCAATCATACTTGGTGGTGGTAAGCTACTAATGTAGCCACAGCTGCCCTGGGGCAGTCTGACAGAGGCGTGGCTGCCAATTTGCGCCTACTGCCCCTCCGACCACCACCAGACACACAACTACATTCACACTTAGGCAATGTGGGTTAAGTGTCTTGCCCAGGGACACAATGACAGCACGCGGTCGGATGGGGACTCGAACCCACGACCCTCCAGTTGTGAGGTGAGCACCTACCCACTGCCACTGCCACCCAATAGGAATTTAGCGATTTTTTTATGGAGGAAGTTATTACAGTAGGAGAGACTGGCCCTGTGTTTTTACTAGAATGTGTAAAATGACTTTGATTAAAAATAGTGCTGGGACACTAGGTAGCTTTTCCCCTTTAACATAATTAGAATAGTTAGAAAATCTTACATAAAACATTTTACTTTTGTATATTGAAGCTAGATTACTGGGTAGCTTTTTCCAGTCACGATGGTGAGAAAATATTACATAAACTGTAATGGACAAACTTTCAAACTGACTGATTAATGTAATGTGTTGCATTGTAGAGTGATGTGGGAGTCTTATATGAAGTATACGATCGAAGACTGGTAATCCTGAGTGTGCTGGATAAGGAAATAACAGGACTCGAGGATCCTGTAAACATCACCATGAAATTAACCACGGATATAAATGTGACTACAATTGAATTTAATCGTTTACTTCATTCTTGCCCTCTAAAGCTTTATGTGCCACAGAGGGCTCATAAATAAAATCTAAAAAATTATATAATTAGTCATAATATATTTTTTCAATAATGGTAAAACAAAAATGTAAATGTGTGTGTGTGTGTGTCGTAGAAAACCCAAAGACCTTCCTGTCAGTTCTTTAATTTTTCCACAAACAGTGAGTAACCATGCATATAATAAACAGTACTGTGTAGCATAACCATGTCTACTGCAAATTAAATGACATATTTCTGAGGGAGCTGATGTAATTCAGATGTGACAGCATCTCATGCATAATAGATCTGTTTGATTTATAAGATTTTAGTCACGAGGGCTGCTCCACTCATTGGACACGTGGTCAGAATAACGTCATCTGTTCCTGTGACCATTTCACATACTTCGGTGTGCTCATGGTAGGACTGGTTTTTAATTACTCTTTGATCATATTGGCTTTAAACTTGACAGGTTTATTTATGAGTATGTGTAAGTGTCATATTTGAGGTTCAGTGATAAACGGAGTCCTGTGGTCTTTATGAATTAAATTCTAAAGTGATGTGAAAAAAAACTTGACTCTGCAGTCCTGTGAGAATCTAAGTTCGCCCTTGCTTTTCCCAGAGGAATTAAGATAAGTAGCATCCAGGTGCTGCTAACCAAACTGGATTAACTGATCCATCATCAGTGTGACAACAGTATGAACACCGCTACACTGTTTTCATAATTATTAGGGAAATTGTATTTTTGGAGATTAAATTTTTTTATTGAACAGCCACAGTGCTTTTGGGCAATCCAAAAATGATAATAAAGTCAAACCTGAATATTTAGGAAAGCAAAAGGGAGGTCTGGGCTTTTGTTAAATGTAAAAACAAGAAACTGTTGATGATCACTGTTGAGTAAATATACAAACATTAAAACGTAAAATATCTCAAAACCTCAATTTCACTAAATATGTGACAACATAACATGAAAGTGTATTTTCTCCACAGATGTCTCCTCTCCTCCCAAAGAAAGACCAGGAGATACTAGCATACATTACTCTGATTGGCTGCAGTGTTTCTCTTTCGCCCTGGTCCTCACTGTTTTACTCTTCATCATAAATCGGTAATTTATTCTTCTCTGGTTGCATTCTTCCCCCTGTAATCAAAAGTATCTCCACCCTCTTCTTCCTGTCTTGGTTTTGTTTGTCACTATTCCTCTGTCTAACAGGACACTCAGAGAAGAGGCCTCTATGAAGATCCACATCAACCTCGTAATTGCCCTGATCCTCCTCAACGTGCACTTCCTGCCCAGTCACACAGCAGCAGCACAGTCCTTCCTTTGGCTTTGTTTCTACATGGCTCTTGCCCTTCATTACTCCCTGCTGGCCACTTTCAGCTGGATGGCCTTGGAGGGGTTCCATCTCTACCTTCTCTTAGTCAAAATCTTCAACATTAGTGTCAGCAGATACCTGCTCAAACTCAGCGTGGTGGGATGGGGTGAGTGGAGCCCTTCAAACAGGAAGCTGTGGTTACCAGTCAGCAAACTTGTATATCAGTTCTTATGTTTCAGGTCTCCCTGCGGTCATCGTGTCAGTGGTGGTGATCATAGACAGAAGCTTTTATGGCCGTGTCTCTCCAGACTGGTCAAATGATGACAACACTGAAATGTAAGGAGAAAATCTGCGAGCATGTAAAATTAGGAATTACAATTCATGTTGACCTATTAACAGTTTTGCATGTGTATTAGAGATTTTATATATTTCAAAGTTGAAAATGAAAAAGTACATAATAAAAAAAAAAGCAAAGCTCATTTCACCAAGAAGCTAATTTAAGCTGAAACACAGAGTCATGTACATTTCTGTGTGTGAGGCTTAATCTCTCTCCTTTCTTTGTAGATGTTATATAACTAATACACTAGTGAAGACGGTGACGAACAACAGGAATCTTCACCATGGCGTTCGTCTTTAATATGATCATGTTTATGGTGACAGTCAAGCGTGTTTTGAATGTTGGTTATAACAAAGAGGTACGACTTATTCTCGTAATCTTTTTAAAATTAACTTTAGGCCTAAATAATTCTAGTAATTTCCAAATCCTTCCATGTCCTTTTGTCCCCTGAAACCCCCAAACCAACACACTGTCTGTAAGGGAACACCAGAGCCCAGAGAACACCATTTGGAGCTACAGTCTAGACACTGAAGAAGAGCTGCTGTTGTCATACATTTCAAAGACTGTTATTTTCAGATTGTCTGTAACCTGCTGTGTCATATCTGTCTGTGTTTGGCAAACCAGTTTGGGCAGCTTGACTGTAAGAAAGTCGGGAAAAATATTTGTCCCCTGCTGGGCGTCAGCGTTCTGCTCGGCATTACCTGGGGCCTGATCTTCTTCACATTTGGTCAAGTGACCACACTTGTCCTCTACGTCTTCTGTGTCCTGAACTCACTGCAAGGTTAGTACAATCTTCTCCACAGTGTGTGCTTCATCGTTCCTGTTAATGTAAAGATATCATTTCCAACGGCAGCTATAGAGACAGAACCTTGTTTAACAGACGGACATTCGAGTAACATTGTTACAAGTGATTAAGTCAAATAACCAGATACTGCTAAGTGAAACTGGGCTCTTTCTCACTATAAACCCGGATAAGTTGAATCTACTTAAAAAAAAACCAAGGTAACTCGTTGCCTTAAATTTCTCAAGTAATGAAAGATTAGTTGAATAAGTGCAGTGGACTATGTTCAACGTACTTGAGGTCCTTTTGGAATGGAATGGAAGATCTAAGTCGAATGTACCAATAACAGAGTTTCAGTAACTGAAGATACTTAGTTTAAGCAATCATTCACCACCCATTTATTTAACTCAGCTTGTTAAGTAAGCACTACTCCGTTACCAATTGAACTAATTTGCATGTTCTAATTGACCAGACTTATCTTTTATAGTTCGTGAAAAATTAAAATGTCTTTTAATCAATCAATTCTTTGGCAATTTTAAGTGATATGAAATCAATATTTATAAGTTGAATCAACATCTGGGTTTACAGCGCTGTACATCTGTGCTTCTGTTTCAGGTTGCTGCTGAAGCTGATGATTATGAGTTTGATTTTCATAGACATTAAGCTACCACAGCGTAGACCTAGGTTTGCTTAATAGTTCATGTGAATAAGATTCGAATTATTTTTTACTAAAAGGCTGAGGCCGAGGAAATTTGTCCAGTCACAATCTGACTGTTGGTGGCTTTAAGAGTGCAGGCTCATTTAAACCAATGTATTCTCCTTACTCAGGCAAAATAAAGCTGAGCAATTATTAAACCAAACAGAAACTTAGAAAATGTAATATTTGTATGTTATTTGATGATGAAGAAGAAGACTTTATTTCTCATTATATCTAATATATATAATGAAATTTGCATCCCAGAACACCCATCCAAGAAAAGACAAACAAACCAGACAAACAGGGGAGATAAGTGGTCGGTGGCCTTGCTGCCGTCACGAGAGGCGCTGTCGTTACAAAAGATAAAAGAAGAAAATCAATAGGGAACACATAGCGATGGGGATGGATGAGGAGAAAAAAAATCATCTCATACTTTGTATACATACACATTACAAAAACCTCTGCAATAGTGTGCTAAGGTAAGACGAGGGAGGGGAGGGGAGTGGCGGGAAGCCGGTGGTGACGAGCGTCGAGCTGACCCAGCTCTCTCTCTCGACCAAACAGTCCTGATAGAGATGGAACGTTCATCGGCAAGGTCGCGAGGCGTATCAGTTCACACAGATCACAAGTAGGGACAAGCGGGCGTACAGCATCTGTTCACGTAACATGTCAAGGAGACGATTTAGATACACAGCCATCCATCCAAGGCCGTCTGGGAGCCAATTCCAAATACTACAACTGTTTTGGTATCGGCTGTCATAACTGATTGCTGACAGACCTTACAGTTTTCTGGTTACCTCTCAGTGGCAAAAACTCATCCAAACAATCATCTCAATCTTTGGTTCTACTCCACCGCGCAGAAACAGACACTCCAACACTCCTCCAGATCTAATCCAATTCGATTCAGCTCTGCCGAGTCTGATGGAGTTCGAACAGCTTCTGCATCCCAACCAGGTATCCCCAAATCCAATCAGGAGAAATCCTGGTATCAATATATGCCACGTCCACAATTGACAGTACAGCCAGGCACGTTATCTTCCATCCTCCACGGGAATCCATAACGTAGCCAGCCGGGTATGTCAGTCAGACCAGAGGAAAGAGGGTTCCCCTTCTCCAAATCTCCTCGTGATGAGAATTTGATCAAAATAGTGTTGAGAGACCAGCTGATCAGATCCATAATTTCATTTCCAGTTTGAGGATGAAGAGACGCTCTAAGCAGCAGCAGGGTAGATAACAAGAGGGAGGGAGAGAGAGAGAGGAAAGAAAGCATCCGTCTCCACCGAGGGCAAGAAGACTGCAGTTTTTAAGACTCTTAATGCATTTAGGCATGACTTCATTCAGGATACAGAGGTTACTGTATATTTTTTTAAAATTAGCTGATTCTAAGAGGTCAGATAGGAACTTTTTTTTGATATAGTCAATCTAATGTGAAATGACCCATATAGATTCCCAAAGTATGGGTCAGTGTCCCCTGGTGAGACATAAATATACTGCAGTTGAGCTCTGGGGGGCAGCACGGTGGCGCGGTGGTTAGCACTGCTGCCTCACATCTGGAAGACCTGGGTTTGATTCCACCTTAGCCCAAGCCTCTCTCTCTGTGTGGAGTTTGCATGTTGTCTGCGTGGGTTTCCTCCCACAGTCCAAAGACATGCACTTACTGGGGTTAGGTTAAGTGGCCATTCTAAAATTTGCTCGTGAGTGTGAATGGTTGTCTGTGTTTCTGTGTTGGCCCTGCGACAGGCTGGCAACCTGTACAGGATGTACCCTGTCTCTCGCCACGTGACAGCTGGGAGAGCCCTCAGCCCCTGAACAGGATAAGCGGAAGTGAATGGATTGATGGATGGATGAGCTCTGAGCAGGCATATACTAGAAAATCTTGCAGTTATAAAAGACTTTGAATTTTTTGTTAGGCCTTTTATGGACTAGGAACCCTTCCAGGCTGCACCAATGACAGTTAATAGCAACTTTTTTTACAAACCAGTTTGGTAATCTTCCAGTGTTAAGAATGAACAGTGAATAATATTAAAGTACATGCTTGTACTTGCAGCAGATTTTGACATAACATTTCTTTTTTTCTTTTATTTCTTACTGTGTATGGATAAACAGTGGCTTACAGCACAGTTAAATTTGTATTTCCTGTACAGTCTGAACCTTTACTTCACTCTCTCTCCTCCTTTATGCCACGCAGGTTTCTTCATCTTCCTGTGGTTTGTGATGTCACTAAGAAAGGGTAAAAACTCAGCTCCTAAACCGAGCAGTGAAACACACACCACCAACAACAAGTAACAGCTCAAGAAGTGTGTCAGTGGAATTTAATGCTGCAAAGTATGACAGTATTATTTCTGCGCAACAATGTAACAGAGTAACTGATTCTAAAGGACGTAAATGAATGTGATATTAAGTGTGAACATTTTAAAAGCTCTGCTTTAATGTGTGAAGCTTTGTTGTTACTATACCACAGTGTGCACACAGTGTAAACTCTGGGCTGAGGGGTTTATCTTTGCCCACAGCAGGTTAGAGGGGATGCTTATTTAACTCCTTCCATTTAGGGGCACTTCAGGCCAGAATACCTGCAAGACTGAGAACAGATGAAGTATATTGGTATACTTGATCTTCACCAGATCGATCAGAGGTCAGAGCGATAACTATAGAAAATACTGATCTGATTTTTAGTCCTGATTCATATTCTGCCTCAAGTCCCACATCCATGTGAAAGATCTGATCTTAGTTCTATTTTTACATCATCTGTTTAGTGCTTTGACTGATTCTGATATTTTCATGTCGATAAGACCAACACTGGTGTCCTTTATTGTACATTTATAACATATTTACTACGGGATTTTTCAAATGTCTTTAGCGATATGTTTATAATTTTGTACGTGAACATGCATCTGCATAAATTGTGAGTTTATCGGGGGCTGTGGTGCCAGTGTAAATGATAAAAGTTGATAATATTCTCTTGCAGTTTCTGCATCATGATTTATTTGTATGTGATTGTATTCCTGGTTACAGACCTGGTTTACCATATTTCACTGAAAATTGCATTTATGGCTGCAGTCATCATATTGCTGGGTGATGTTTTAAAGCTTTGTACATGTAAAGACATCCTTTCCAACTGCAGCTATAAATACAGAACCTTGTTTAACAGAATGATATTTGAATAGCACTGTTACAAGTGATTAAGGCAAATAACCTGATACCCGAAACAAAATGTGAACAAGATTATTTTTTAATAAAAGGCTGAGGCTGACGAGGTTTGTCCAAATACAATCAGTACTTTCACTAGTAATGACTGACTATTGATGAAGTCATTTATTTAGAGTTCTATAGTTTTCTGAGAGCAGACATTAATGATGCCTGGACTTATTTTTATAATTCTAGCTATAAAAGAGTTATAAAAGAGAAATCATACTATGACTTACTTTTTTCAGAATAACCTCAGCTTTCAATATTTAGCAGTTATTTTATATCACAGCGTTGAGACAATGTAGCAACCTATTAAGAAAATGTAAGACAACATGAACGTGATGTATGAACTATAATAAATGTGTACAATAAGGTCTGGAGCCTTGCTCTCTCAGTTTTTTATGTATTGTCACTTTTATATTATAAATGTCCAGGCATGTTGGAGCCTGTGTGGTAGATAGTAAAGCAGGAACGTCTCTGACACCAAGGGCTCTTTTTTGGGATAAACCTTGGTGGCTGGGGGACCACATCATGGTCTGTTTTAGTGTCCCAGTGGCAGCATGGTGACCGACTGCGAACAGCAGCCTCATACCTCTGTCTGCGACTCCGACCCAGCATGGGGCTCCTCTCAGTACAAAGGAGGCTGTCCTTTCCTGTTCAGCTGAAACCATCCTAAAAGATAAACATGTATTAGTCTTGAAGAAAAGTTAAATTAAAATAATAACAATAATAACCTTGTGTATTTTGAGGATTTATAACCAACTCTTCATCCAGGTCACTTTCCCCTCTTTAAAGATTCTGGAAGGTTTTCTCTGTGTTTGACATTTTCTTGATATATTTTCTCTCAATTTAGAGTAAAAAGTAGAGTAAATACAGGAGGAGCAGATTTTTCTGTCTGTGTTCAGACAGCTGCACCCTGTGAAAGTTTTGTGATATCATAATACTGTCATGAACTGCTGTGACAGGCAGAGCTGGACCCCAAAAATGCAGACTCCAGAGGCAAATTTAAACACCAAAACTCGCAGCTTTATTGCTGCAAAACACATGGGAACCAGAAACTCACTCACAGACAAAAAACAAGCCCACAGCAGGAGCACAATGATGACATCACAACAGACAACAGAAGGAATTGCAGACAATACACACTGAGGAGGGACAACAGGAGGCAGCTGGAGAGAACAGGTGGACAGAATCATACTAACGAGACTGGGGGATGCAAACCGGAACACACTGCACATTAAAGCGGCTAATGAAAACTTTAAGGTGAGTTAGCATTAGCTTAAAGTTAGCACAGGACACAGGATTTGGTACAGCTTCAGTCCACTTTTGCTAGAGTAGAAATTCTGACAGCCAAACACGCAACAGCAGACATTTTGATGCTGACACCGGCGCGGCCCGTAGGCGGGCCCGCTGGTGTCCTATTTTGTAATGACGCTAGAACTGCAACCAAATAAGAGAGAGCAATAATTGTTTTTGCATATAAAACCAGAGAATTTAGACTTACATATCATGTATTCAACATGTCCCCTGAGCGCTGTATCCTTCCTCCAATCGGTTCGCAGAAATCTTGTAAAGATGCCTATAAACAGCAAACAAAACAATCCACTCGGTCATTGTTTTCATTAGCGGCTAACAGCACTTCCTACGTTGCAAAGTACGTCATCGCGTCTTTACCTGACCTATCACACGATTTCATGCAAGCCACTTCCGGCAGCAGCAGGAAGTGACGTCATTCCCCCGCCAATCGCTCATATCCTTGCCGGGAAACGTAGTTGTATTCTCTTAGGCCTGGCGCAGCAGAAAACACTGCATGTTTGACTTTATAACTTCCTGTATACATTCCAGAGACACTTAGAACTTTGAGTACACTATTGAAAATAGTTTATTTTGATGCACATATTGTCTTTTTGCATATTCTGCACAATATTCTTTTTTTTTTCCTTTTCTACAATTTATAAAATGAGTGTATCTTACAAATGAAGTCATGAACACACTCAAACAACTGTCTCACCAGCAGTCTTTTCATTGATTGTGGTTGTGTGTCCTGCATTAGGCTGAGAGATACATGGTGTGTACACTGTTTGAAAAGTACTTTAATTAAACTCAATATTAAATATTCTAATAATTTGTTAATCTGTGAGCAAGATTTACTTGCAGTCTGGACAAAAGAGGATTTCTAAAATGTGACCCCCAGATTCAGGTGTAGCTGGATGTGGTGGCTGTGGTGAAGGAGGTCTGGACAGCTCCAAGACCAAGAGAAATGGACCCTTGATGAGAAAGTATCTGGTAAACACTGAGATGTGTGTTTAAATGCACAACTCAAAAAAATAAGGGAACCCTCAAATCACACATTGGCTCATGATAAATGAACATAAGCTGACACTGTGTCATTTACATATCTATAATACACACACACACACACACACACATATATATATATATATATATATATATATATATATATATATATATATATATATATATATATATATATAACAGAAATCACAATGTAAACAATAATAATCAACAGGACAGGAAACTATGATGACAAATGAACCTATAAGAAATTAAAACAAAAAGCCGGGCACACGGCCCAGGACCATGACAAATACACCAAATATCCCCGAAATGCCTGATGTCTCTTCTTTCTGAAACTATTTGAAGTTTTTTCTAGCACAAACTGTAACAGAATTACGGTCATTTAAAGAGCCCTTGTAGAATGTATCTAAGACTTCTAAGAACATAATTTGGAGATGAATGTGTCTCTATGGATTTTAATGTAAGCCTGCTCTGACTGTAAACTATAAATACAGGTACTGTAGCCTTCTGTCAGTTCACACTTTTGCTTTTTTTCCCCAAGTGAAATTTGCATGTCAGCTTCCAAGTATGTAAATTATTTAAACTTTCAAAATTGTCATCATTTTCCTTTTTCCTGCTGTGGCATCAACCGTGTTTTGTATTCTTTTCAGATGAAATAATATCTACAGGGACTCAACAACATGCAGAGGTAGGCAGTGTTAGGTTGTATGATATATATATATATATATATATATATGTGTGTGTGTGTGTGTGGTTGTCAGCATGGTGGGGTATTTGCAATTAATATAAGCATTAGTTTAGCATTGTTTTTATTACAGAGTATGAAAGTGCGTTTATACACTATATAGACTATATAGACAAAAGTATTGTCTAAAAGTATTGCTGCTTCTTTTGCTTTGTGGAATAATGTTAATCTAAATAAGAACCCACAGTGACACTGGTATCACAGTTTCGCATGTCACAGATATTTGCTTAAATAAGTTTGTAGCTTAAAAGATTTTTGAAATTCTTTATAAATTTTTCTTGAAAGAGAAATGTGTGTGGGTTCTTTTTTAAATATAGTTTATGAACTCTTACACATTTATTATTTGAGTTTCATACAGAGAGGTTTTTTTAATCTAAAATTCTCTTAACTTTACAGGATGAAGTGCTGTATATTCTGGTGGCTATTGTCTTTAGTGTTTCATAACCTGTTCTCTCAGATCTTTGTATCAGGAACTTCTGACACAGGTAATTGATTTAATATACATTTTTAACGTTGCCTTGAATATGAAAGCTTTTCTACAGTATGGGAATTTCTATCTCTTTTCTTTTATTTCAATTTTATTTATATAGTGCCAAATCACAACAAACAGTCATCTCGAGGACCTTTATATTGTAAGGTAAAAACCCTAAAATAATTACAGAAAAACCCAACAGTCAAAACGAACCCCTATGACAGGGAACGTCAACTGGCGGCCCACGGGCCACATCCGGCCCGCCAGAGCTTTCCATCCGGCCCCCCAAAGAGTACTGCCACAGGTACAATACGCCAATCAATCGTCAACACCCATTAAATACCCGTGTCTGACTAGTCTGAATCATCAAATGCCTCCAACCGCGATTTCCCGTTGCCCATGAATGCCTCCATGTCCCTATAACCAATCAGAATGCAAGCTCGGACTTCAAGCATTTTGTGGCTGCTCTGTGCAGCGGGCTGTCGTTGGTGGTGATCAGAGTGTAAACACAGCTGAAGGTGCATCTAACCTTGTTTTGTGTAGAAAAAATGTTCGGCGATCGAACTTGTCTAACTTAAAGAGGTTTTTGAACCTGCCGAGCGTACCCCGACCCCCCACCCCCATGCGTACCCCGCGACCTAGTATCTACTATTCTGATATTGTTAAAATAAATGTGCTGCCATTTTTGCAATTGCGGTACGTGAATCTTTTTGTCAGCCTCTGATATTTGGGCCTTTTCACTCTGGGCGAAAGACGAACTGAAGATTTTGCTGGCTTTGCCTCAAAACAAAATATTATTTATTAAAAAGTAGGCAAATTACTATATAACATTTTTGAAGAAAGGTACCTCAACATTGCCTGTGTGATAAAATTATAAAATTTACCATAAGATCCAGATTTTAAAAAAAAAAACCTCTTCCAAAACAAAAACTGTCCAGTGTGATGGTCCAGGGTCCTGTTGACCCTGTGTTTTGTTTTAGCTTAATTTTGTCTGTTCTGTTCTGGGTTTCATTTGGTTTTGGGGTTTTGTTTGTTATTTCTAGTTCCTTGTGTTTCCCTGTGTCAGGTCTGTGTCTTTGTTCCCCCATATGACTTCCTGTTTTATTTTGATAGTCATCCGGTCCCTGTCTGTTGTGTTCAGTTTTGCTTCCCCTGGTCTTGTCATAATAATTAGTGTCACCTGTGTTCCCAGCTGTTCCCACTCCCCTCATTTCTTGATATATTTTCTCTCAATTTAGAGTAAAATGTAGAGTAAATACAGCGCTATATAAGAGTAAGGCATTATTATTATTATCCTTTTGTGTATTTAAGGCCAGTGTTTTCTCAGCCTGTTGTTGTGTTATCATCTGTTCTCCTGCTGTGTATGTGTGTGTGTGTGCGCGCGCGACGCGTGCGTGCGTGCGTTTGTTCATGTTCTGTTTCGCCTTGGAATTAAGTCTAGTATATTTTTGCTCTGTGTTTTGCCACTAGCTCTGTCTAGTCTGGCTTTTTGTTCATCACTGTTAAATAAAGCTGAGTTTAAATTTTACTCCTGTCTGGTGTATCCTGTGTTGGGGTCCTCTTCCTGCCTGCCACACAGCCGATCCATGACAGTCCAGGCAGATTTAGAGGGTTTTGCATTTGAACTCATTTTAAAAAAACAACAACAAAAAAGCCTTCTGAAAAGTAGAGTATGTGGAGATAAACTTGTTGCTCTCATGTAAGATTTTATCTTTTCCCATTCTCATTATATCTATGCTGAGCACAACAGCACACAATTGCACTGTCTCCATAACAACCGTCAACATAACTGAGAAGAGCATGTAAGTGCAAGACTTGCACTTCACATCATTAAAAACAGTATAAATTTGAAAGGAAAATTGATATATCAAATGATAATATATTACTTAGGATACAATATTCTTTTTTGTTTTAACCTTAAGAGAGCATCTGGCCCTCATAGTTTTTGCCAAGAAAAATCCAGGCCCTCAGAGAAATGTAGTTGATGACCCCTGCCCTATGAGCAAGCACTTGGCGACATTGGGAAGGAAAAAACTCCCTTTTAACAGAAAGAAACCTCCAGCAGAACCAGGCTCAGGGAGGGGCAGTCAACTGACGCAACCGGTTGGGGTTTAAAATGATAAATACTGTGAAAGAATCAAAAATGATCTATGGAAGTCAGAACTTCCTTAAAATTGTGAGAGCCGCTGCGCTCTACCATGCTTCACGCATGGCTCACCCTGATCCTTGGAGCCCACAATCACTGTCATCCCTACATATCGACTTCTTTAATGCAGTCTTTGATGTAAATACAGTGCCTTGCGAAAGTATTCGGCCCCCTTGAACTTTCCAAACTTTTGCCACATTTCAGGCTTCAAACATAAAGATATAAAATTTTAATTTTTTGTGACGAATCAACAACAAGTGGGACACAATCGTGAAGTGGAATGAAATTTATTGGATGTGTCAAACTTTTTGAACAAATAAACTGAAAAGTGGGGCGTGCAGTATTATTGGGCCCCTTTACTTTCAGTGCAGCAAACTGACTCCAGAAGTTCAGTGAGGATCTCTGAATGATCCAATGTTGTCCCAAATGACTGATGATGATAAATAGGATCCACCTGTGTGTAATCAAGTCTCCGTATAAATGCACCTGCTCTGTGATAGTCTCAGGGTTCTGTTCCAAGTGCAGAGAGCATCATGAAGACCAAGGAACACACCAGGCAGGTCCGAGATACTGTTGTGGAGAAGTTTAAAGCCAGATTTGGATACAAAAAGATTTCCCAAGCTTTAAACATCTCAAGGAGCACTGTGCAAGCAATCATGTTGAAATGGAAGGAGTATCAGACCACTGCAAATCTACCAAGACCCGGCCGTCCCTCTAAACTTTCATCTCAAACAAGGAGAAGACTGATCAGAGATGCAGCCAAGAGGCCCATGATCACTCTGGATGAACTGCAGAGATCTACAGCTGAGGTGGGAGAGTCTGTCCATAGGACAACAATCAGTCGTACACTGCACAAATCTGGCCTTTATGGAAGAGTGGCAAGAAGAAAGCCATTTCTCAAAGATATCCATAAAAAGTCTCATTTATTGTTTGCCACAAGCCACCTGGGAGACACACCAAACATGTGGAAGAAGGTTCTCTGGTCAGATGAAACCAAAATCGAACTGTTTGGCCACAATGCAAAACGATATGTTTGGCGTAAAAGCAACACAGCTCATCACCCTGAACACACCATCCCCACTGTCAAACATGGTGGTGGCAGCATCATGGTTTGGGCCTGCTTTTCATCAGCAGGGACAGGGAAGATGGTCAGAATTGATGGGAAGATGGATGGGGCCAAATACAGGACCATTCTGGAAGAAAACCTGTTGGAGTCTGCAAGAGACCTGAGACTGGGACGGAGATTTATCTTCCAACAAGACAATGATCCAAAACATAAAGCCAAATCTACAATGGAACGGTTCACAAATAAACGTATCCAGGTGTTGGAATGGCCAAGTCAAAGTCCAGACCTGAATCCAATGGAGAATCTGTGGAAAGAGCTGAAGACTGCTGTTCACAAACGCTCTCCATCCAACCTCACTGAGCTCCAGCTGTTTTGCAAGGAAGAATGGGCGAGAATTTTAAGTCTCTCGATGTGCAAAACTGATAGAGACATACCCCAAGAGACTTGCAGCTGTAACTGCAGCCAAAGGTGGCGCTACAGAGTATTAACGCAAGGGGGCCCAATAATATTGCACGCCCCACTTTTCAGTTTTTTATTTGCTAAAAATTTTGACACATCCAATAAATTTCATTCCACTTCATGATTGTGTCCCACTTGTTGTTTATTCTTCACAAAAAATTAAAATTTTATATCTTTATGTTTGAAGCCTGAAATGTGGCAAAAGGTTGAAAAAGTTCAAGGGGGCCGAATACTTTCGCAAGGCACTGTAAATGCTAAAAGAAACCGAATGTGTTCTGAGCTGAACTTTTGGCAGATTGTGGGAACTTGTGGGGCGATTATTAAACTTGTTAAATATTTTTCCTTTATTTTACTTTGCAGGGAGTCCTGATGCTGTTAAATGTATGGAATATAAAGACAGCGTTGTGGTGACCAAAAGCTATAATGACACTATCAAGTAAGCATTTTCAGTCTTGTCTTGGAACACATTTCCTCTTCTTCTTTTTGAATCTCTTGAGTTTGTGTGGGCATCTGTGTTGGTGAGTAATCTGGGAAGAAATGCAGAGGATTAGGGGTAAAAGTATGGAAGAAATATAAATCAAAGTGGTGAAAGAAAATATCTTCTTGTCCTTTTCCACAAGCAACATGAAGAACCTGGAAAAAAATCTCGAGAACATGGAAATAAATGAGACTGTATCACTATATTATGACAATGTTGTGGTCCTCCTGCTGAAACCAAGTGTTCCCTTCCAAGGCCTTACAATTTATTCCAGTGACAATGAGGTAAACAAGTCAGAATCACAATACACTTGCTTTTACCCAGCAATATTAACATTTTAGACATAAATATGTCAACATCTTCTAGACAATATACCTTCAAATTTTGTGCACCTATGGTTTGGCTTTGAGCTGATGGATTTTATTGGTTTTTTAGGTGGACTGTGTTATTATTTGATATAGACTTTTCATTAAACAAGTCATTGAACAAGTCATATTATTCTCTTGTATTATATTTTACAAAATTCCTTAATTGGTTGCAATGCCTGCTATCTAAAAAATTAAATAAATTAAAAGAAAAACATTTTCTCATTCTGTTTCTGGCAATGACTTAGGCAGGATTGAAGGATGTCCCCAACGGCACAGTGACTGTTCAACTGCCGAATCTGGATCCTGAATTGTTGAACAAGATTGTGTTCGCCAACCTTAAGTTATCTGCAACAAACACGGTTGGAAACTATACTTGTTATGTAAAGTGCTGTAATTAGCTGTAGTCCAAAATTGGAGAATGTAAAACTTGCCATCCATCCATCTATCCATTTTCTTCCACTTATCTGAGGCTGGGTTGCAGAGGCAGCATGCTAAGCAGAGAAGCCCAGACTTCCCTCTCCCCAGCCACCTCCACCAGCTCATCTAGTGGGACCTCAAAGCATTCCCAGGCCATCCGAGAAATATAATCTCTCCAGCGTGTCCTGGGACCTCCTCCTGGTAGGATATGCCAGGAACACCTCACCTGAGAGATTCCCAGGAGGCATTCTGGTCAGATGCCCGAACCACCTCAACTGGCCCATTTACAATGAGGAGCAGCGGCTCTACTTTGAGCCCCTCCTGAATGGCTGCACTCCTCACCCTCTCTCTAAGGGACAGGCCAGCCACTCTTACGAGGAATCTCATTTCTCTCGCTTGTATTCACAATCTTATTCTTTCAGTCACTACCCAAAACACATGCCCATAGGCAAAGGTCGGGACATAGATTGACAAGTAAATCGACAGCTTCACTTATATACTCAGCTTCCTCTTCACCACAACAGACTGGTGCAGCATCCGCATCACTGCAGAGGCAGCCCCGATCCGCCTGTTGCTCTCCCACTCCCTTCTCCCTTCAGTTGGAGGCCACCACCTGTTGGGAGTCAACAGGACCACATCATCCGCAAAGAGCAGAGACAAGATTCTGAGGGCACCAATGCGGCAGCCTTCCACCACATGGCTGCATCTAGAAATTCTGTCCATAAAAATTATGAATAGAATTGGTCACAAAGGAAAAGTCCAACACCCACAGGAAACGAGTCCAACTTATTGTCAGCTATACGGACCAAGCTCTCACTGCAGTTGTAAAGGGACAGATTGGCCTGCAACAACGGGCCAGACACCCTATACTCCTGCAGGACCTCCCACAGGATATCCCGAGAGACGCGGTTGAATGCCTTCTCAAAGTCCACAAAGCAAATGTAGACTGGATGGGTAAACTCCCACGTAAACTTGAATATCCTTGAGAGGATAAAGAGTTGGTCCAGCGTTTCGCAACCAGGACAAATACGGCATTGCTCCTCTTGGATCCAAAATTCAACTAATGGCCTTACCAGGGAGGCTGAGGAGTGTGATCCCCTGAAAGTTGGAGCATTTTTCCTCAGTTTCAGTTTCCTTTTGTTTCATTTTTAGCTTGGTTTATTTTTGTCCTTCGTGTCTTGCTGCAGTAAAAAAGGCTCATTTTTGGTTCTTCTTTAACCACCTACTCATGCATCCTGCTTTTGGGTCCTCTCCACCTTTACATGCCACACAGCGTCCACCCACGCACAATAACAGTCATCCTCCTTATCCCCAGAATCTGCTTCCACTACAGAAGCCATGTCAGTGGGTTTTAGGAGGTCCTTGAAGTATTCCTTCCACCGCCTGACTATAACCTTAGTTGAAGTTAGCAACACCCCACCTGCACTATAAACTGTGCGAACAGAGCACCGCTTTTCCCTCCTGAGTCACCTGATGGTTTGCCAGAATCTCTTTGAGGCTGTCCAAAAGTCTTTATCCATGGCCTGTGGAGATGCAGAACATGGTCTATTAAGACTCAATGTCCTCAGCCTCCCTCGGAATGCTATCAAAGTTCTGCTGGAGGTGGGAGTTGAAGACCTCGCAGACTGGGGCCTATGCCAGGTGTTCCCAGCACACCCTTATGATACGTTTGGATGGGCCGCGTCTGTCCAGCAGCCTCCCCCACTACCTGGTCCAACTCACCACCAGGCGGTGATTAAGTGACAGCTCAGCTCCTCACTTCACCTGAGTGTCCAGAACATACAGCCGCAGATATGGTGATATGATTACAAAATCGATCATCAACCTGGTGCCATGTGCACTTATGACATCCTTATGTTCGAACATGGCATTCATTATGGACAAACTGAACAGAAGCACAGAAGTCCAATAAAAAAAAAACAACACTATTCAGGTTCAGATCGGGCAGGCCACTTCTCAAAATCATGCCCCTCCAGGTCCCACTGTCATTGCCCACATGAAACAACTCCTACATACATACAGCAAACCAGGGGGATACAAGAATATCCACCCCAGCTCGCTGCCTCTCACTGAGGGGCAACTCCAGTAAAAGAGTTCAGCCCCTCTCTAGGAGACTGGTTCCAGAGCTCAGGCCATGTGTTGAAGTGAGCCAGATTATATCTAGCTGGTATCTCTCAACCCCCCGCATTAGCTCAGGCTGCTTCATCACCAGAGAGATGAAATTCCATGTCCCAATAGCGAGTCTCAATAGCTGGGGTTTGGTCCACCGGGGCTGACTCCTGGCTGTGAAGGCTGGCAACTGCAACATGAAATGTCATCTCTGTGGTGGGGAAGGAGCCTCAGGTAGTGAGTAAGGTTGATAGATACTGGCTAGATTCAATTCAATTTTATATTTATAGCACCAAATCACAACAAACAGTCGCCTCAAGGTGCTTTGTATTGTAGGTGAAGACCCTACAATAATAGAAAGAAAACCCAACAGTCAAAACAACCCAATATGAGCAAACATTTGGCAATAGTGTGAAGGAGAAATTCCCTTTTAACAGGAAGAAACCTCTGGTAGAACCAGGCTCAGGGAGGGGCAGGCATCTGCCACAACCGGTTGGGGCTGACGGGAGAGAGACAGAACAAAAGACATGCTGTGGAAGAGAGCCAGAGATTAATAATAACTAATGATTAAATACAGAGTGTAGTATAAAGGGGTAGTATATAATGGGGAACCCCCCAGCAGCCTAGGCCTATAGCAGCATAACTAAGGGGTGGTTCAGGGTCACCTGATCCAGCCCTAAATATAAACTTGATCAAAAAGGAAAGTTTTAAGCCTAATCTTGAAAATAGAGAGGGTGTCTGACTCCCGAATCCAAACTGGGAGCTGGTTCCACAGAAGAGGGGCCTGAAAGCTGAAGGCTCTGCCTCCCATTCTACTCTGAAGTATCCTAGGAACCACAAGTAAGCCAGCAGTCTGAGAACGAAGTGCTCTATTGGGGTGATACAGTACTGTGAGGTCTTTAAGATAAGATGGGGCCTGATTATTCAAGACCTTGTATGTTAGGAGAAGTATTTTAAATTCTATTCTAGATTTAACAGGGAGCCAATGAAGAGAAGCCAAAATGGGAGAAATCTGCTCTCTCTTTCTAGTCCCTGTCAGTACTCTACTCAGCTGCAGCATTTTGGATCAGCTGAAGGCTTTTCAGGGAGCTTTTAGGACAGCACCTTGTATTAATTTAGGGTCTTTACCTACAATACAAAGTGCCTTGAGGTGACTGTTTGTTGTGATTAGGCGCTGTATGAATAAAAATGAATTGAATAGATCTCGGGCAACACTTGCACTTCCCGTATTCCATATACCACTCAACCCCAGGAATGCAGGTTTATTGACATAAAGGAAAAACCAAACACAAATAGAAACAGTGTTTGGTAGCACCAAAGGACCAGGGGCAAATGTCGATCCTAGGCCACTTGGCCTTCCTGGTGCTTGAAGTTTAGGAACCAGGTCTGGGAAGCATGGTCAGTGCAGAGGGGGAGGTGGCTGCCATTCAAGTAGTGATGGAAGTGCTCTATGGCCAATACTACTGCCAGCAGCTCATGTCGAATAACACAGTAGTTTTTCTCGGTTCAACTTAGGGCACGTTTGAAATAGACCACACAGTAGCTAAGAGGAATGTCCACCAGAAGTCTCTCCATTAGTCTCTCAAATGTTGCTGGAGCATTGCAGAGTCCAAATGGCATTACTTTGAACTGCCACACGCCTGCCTGATGGAGAAGGAAGTTTTGGTCTTGCTTCAGGAGCAAGCTCTACTTTCCAGTACCCATTGTGCAGATCAAGGGAGATGAAACAGCTGGAACCTGCAATATGATTAAATGCATTATTTATAATAGTCCATCCACTGGAATAAAAGCCGTAATATACAGTACTATCTGAGGTGTGATACCTCTGTATCCATCACAGATACGGACAATATCCCGATGAATGCGCACCAGATCAGATTTCTCCATAAATGGACAAGATTGGACCTTGAAAAAATCCAAACTCTGAATGGACATCCGTTACATATCTGGATAATTTTCAGGTAATATCCATTTGAATATCTGTGACAGATCAGATCTTCCCTTCTCTCCAGAAACATTATGGATATGTGGCATATCCATAAAGTTGGATCTGCCATGGATCATTCTGGATCTTTCCAGATACAGGCCCTTGTTGTCCAGTGATCTTGCACACAGACCTGCCAGCTGCCATCCTTCTTCCTCACCAAGACAACTGGAAATGCCCATGGGCTGTCAGAGGGTTTAATCACTCCAGCAGCAGCCATCTCATGGATCTTATCCTCTGCCACTTGTCATTTTGTGAGGAGCAGTCATAGGGGCTCAGGTGGATCGAGTGAGCAGAGCCAGTGTCAATGATGTGTTGGACCAAACCGATCTGTCTGCAGTCACTGTCAGTGAAGATGTCTATGTTGTTGTCTAGGAGGCACTCTAACTGGTGGCGTTGGTCAGGAGTGAGGCCAGCAATACTGGGTTGGCAGACCCAGCGATTGAGGTTGAGGTGAGGCCGTTAATGGTACCAGAGTCCAGTGCCTGTTGGACAACAGCTGCCTGGTGACTAGCTTGCCTGTCTTTGGCCCACTCCTTTTTCTTTTCTGGCCATGCTGGAGCGTCAAAGTCTCTGTGATGGCTGGTTTTGATGCATCAACATAGGCCCCAGCACGTCAACAGATTCAGCCCAATGATGCATTGGCCCCTGATGTTGCCAAGCCAACACTCATGCACGAGTTCTATTCCCCTCACCTGGATTTGCAAGAGTTTTCTCCCTTTCATTCCAGTCTTCTCTCCAGTCACTTTCATCACGTAGGGTGACCAACCAGGACCAAGTGTGCCCGGGAGTACACCAGATCGTGTCAGGGAAATTGTGGCTCCTGTGCCTACCAGGGTCCGGCAAGGTTAACCATCAATACTGCAATGCAGATACAGCCCTTTGATGAGACCCAGTCAGTTAATCAGTGAACATTGTCCATGGAAGAGGCCAGGCAGCTAGAGTGGTGGTTTACTCACTAAAGCATTCCACTGCCAGTCGTGGGGGCTCAGGTGGATGGGCTGAGCAGAGCTGGCATCTCTATGACTGAGTAGCTCTGGTCTTTGGAATTGGTACTAGGCAGTCACACGTTACATGACACCAATAGCAGTGGTTTGTAGGTCGCCATGGACATCTTCATAATGCTGGGGTTGAAGCTGTTATTTCCCTTGTGCTCCTCATTGTCTGCTGCCCTGACGTAAGGATGGTGGGTGAGAGCTTTCTGCTGGTTGTGAAGAAATCACTGACTTAAAAGGAACTGCTGCAATGAAATTTTGCCAAAATGCGTGCTTCATCATTTTTTCACTTAGATTTTTGGGGTGTCTTTGAATTCAGTCTTCTGTAGGTTGATCATTTATATTTCCTTCAAATAATGTGGCATCCTTTTGTTTCTAACACACTATCCAGTTCATATCAGCATAGGAATATAGATTTTTTTTCTCATTGGGATTTGATACGTTTTCAGTGTTCTTTCTGTTTTTTGAGCAGTGTATTTGTATACGCCATATAGATGTTAGCACTCACAGTGCTCTGGGCAATGTTCTTGCAAAGTTTCACTGTTGCATGCAGGCTAAAATGTTTTACAAAACAGGAAGAGGTACTCAAACACAGTGGTGTAGAGGTAGTTAGTGTTTCACTAAGATGTAAATCAAAATGCAAAGCAATACAAATTTTGAAAACAAATTTTAAAGGAAGTAGGTACACTAGGAAAGAATTAAGAAGCTTTACTATGATGTAAATGACTTTGATAACAGGCTGAAACTCGTAATGCACAAACTTAAAACTACACTGATGACTATGTTGCTTTGTAGAGTGATGTGGGAGTCTTAAATGAACTATATGATCAAAGACTGGTAATCCTGAGTGTGCAGGACAAGAAAATATCAGGACTCAAGGAACCTGTCAACATCACCATGAAATTTACCACGGATATAAATGTAACTACAATTTTCTCATTTACTTAACTCGTGTCCTCTATGACTTTATATCATTTTTAAAAATGACACAAAAAATTCAGTATTTTGCAGATAAAATAAATGTTAATAACAATATATATATATATATATATATATATATATATATATATATGAATGATATTAAACAGATGCAAGGATACATTTTGAAATTTTATTCTTCTGTGTGTAATATAGGAAACCCAAAATCCCTTCTGTCATTTCTTAGATTTTTCAACAAACAGTGAGTAACCAAGCGTCACATCTGTTATATGATTTCTGTAAATGGTAATCATGGTTTCTGGTTTCACTCATCATTACAGATTTTTCAGTAAGCTGATAAGTGACAACATCTCACGTATAAATGATCTTTCTGTTTGACTTACCAGATTTTAGTCAGAATGGCTGCACCACAGTTTGGACACCTGGTCAGAATAATGTCACCTGTTCCTGTGACCATTTCACATACTTTGGTGTGCTCATGGTAGGACTGGTCTTTTGTTATTACACAAAATTTAATGGGTGGAGAGCTGTGAAAGTCGTAATTGTGTGGTGTCTCTTTTGTAAGTGAAGTATGCACAAGTATGCGCCACCGCTCCTCTGTAGTGAGTGTGGGAGAAACATTTGGCAGATGGACGCATGGACCGAGAGACCGACCTATAGTTTTATCTCCCTAGCTCTTAGTAATGTTACGAGTTGTATGAACACTGCTTATTTCATATATGATAATGCCACAGCCATTCAACTGGACTTTGTAAGGTTGGTGAAGAGTGTGTTTATTAAAGGACAAACACTGTGGAATTTCCATTACCAGTGTGGTTGTGAGTTTTTGACCATCTGCTGATTATGTCTGCCACCTCCTCTCCACAGCTGAACACAACCCAACATTACAAGGGATTTGTGTGTCCTGGTAATCCCAGGGACTGTGTTGTTGGGAGGTTTTGCACCACAGCAAATTGGTCCTGCGTGAGAAGCCAGATGAAGCGCAGTTCAGATGACCCCTATGGAAGGAAATAAATCCAGGGTCCAAATTACCCAGACCAGGATAGGATTTCCAGGACCCCACCCTGGAGCCAGGCAGAAAAAGGAGCTAGAGGGAGAGCGCCTGATGGCGCCAACCCTTCTGTAGTGCCACTGCCCACAGGAGGCACTGTAAAGGTCGGGTGCAATGGATGTTAAGTTGCAGTCAATTGCAGAGGTCCTGCCAGTCTGATCCCCAGCTATTGAGGCTGGCTATTGGGACATGGACCCTCCCACACAAGCTTGCGCTAGTGCGTGACTAGCCATAGTCAGATTCACCTCAATGCATGGCTTGGACTCTGTCTGGAGTCTTGAGTTTCCTTCAGTAGATGTGGACAGGGATAGGTATTCTTGTATCCCTTAGCTTGTTGCCTGTACTATGGGGTTTTTACCAGTGAATGAGAAAGTTGCTTCTCTGAGTCTGCAACATCATGTGGACATTTGAAGAAGTGTCTCTGGATTGGCACACCCTGGTGTTGTTGTTTCTTTTTTTAAAACCTTTATTTTACCAGGTAAAATGTTTGAGAACTAGTTCTCATTTACAAACATGACCTGGCCAAGAGGCCACAATCGAATCGGGTCCACTACACATAAATATACATAAATATAAACATACAAACATACCAAAAGCAATCTCCTGTTTTAAAGAGTGGTCTGCCACTCTTTAAAACAGGAGACTGGGGGATGCGCTCCCAACTACAGGGGATCACACTAATTGGCCATCCTGGGAAGGTCTATACCAGAAGGGTAGGGTGTTTTTTTTTTCCTCACTGCAGTGCAAATGAGAATTACCAGTATGTATGCCCCCCTTCATGCTTGCATGCCTGACAAGCTCCTAATGGATGACAAATGGTATCCTGGGGGATGTTGTCCTACATCTGGACCACATCACTGAGCTCTGGGACACCGAGGTAAAAGGTGGAAGCATCGGATAGACTGGAACATAATGTCACAGAGGTGTTCTGTTGGATTTAGGTCAGGCAAGCAGTCAAAACTATCATTTACTTCATCCTCCAGGAACTGCTTGCATACTCTCACCACCTGAGACTTGAAGGAACCCAGGACCCACTGGGTCAGCTTAGGGTCTAACAACAGGTTCAAAAATTTAATCTCAATACTTACTGGTATATGGTGCCATTGCCTAGCCTGTAGTGGTCTGTGTGTCCCACCATGGATATGCCTCTACAGACCATCACAGACCCACCGCCAAACCAGTCATGTCGAACAATGTTACACATCAGTCACATGTGCTCAGGGCGCACCTGGTCTTATATGTGAAAAGCAGTGAGCCCCAGTGGTGATCCTGCCAATTTTGGTATTCTGTGGCAAATGCCAATTGGGCTCCATGGTGCTGGGTGGTGAGGACAGGGCCCACTTGAGGACATCAGGCTCTCAGCCACCATTATGATGTCTGTTTCTGATTGTTTGGTCAGAGACATTCACACCAATGTCCTGCTGAAGGTATTTTTGTAGTGCTCTGTCAGTGCTCATCCTGTTCCTCCCTGCACAAAGAAGCAGATACTGGTCCTTCTGATGAGTTAAGGACCTCTATGGGCCTCTTCGGGTCTCTTAGGGTAACTTACTGTCTCCTGGAATCTCCTCCATGCTCTTGAGACTGTGCTAGGAAACGTATCAATCCTTCAGTTTAATCCTGTACTGGAAGACTGGACTAGCTTTTCATTTAAAGGCTCTGAGTTACTGAACCTATGGGTATTACCCCATCAGAAACTTACAGAAACTATCTAAACTGGTATCAAGGAGACTCACCTAGGTCTAACTGCCTTTGGTCCAAGTGCCAACCCCACTATCCTCTCCTGATGCAACCACCTAGTAACCTAAATAAGTGCAATCAGCAGCCCTCCTCTAATGATCTGGTGCACTTGGTAAAATGGCAAGGTAATAATTTAGTGGCCAGGCAAATAGACCCCAGAGATCTATTACTTGGCTTGACTAGAACAAACTATAAGAACCATTAAGGGATACAATAGTTTTCAGCCTCACTTTTCTGCATTGACTCAATCACATATGGCCTGATGTTGAGCTTGGGGTGGGGTGGGGGGGTCTCATTTCGCTTTAAAAGCACTGATTAAGAAGGGTTCCTTTAAATTTCCAAGCAGCGTATAATGTGATGCTTAGAAATGACCATCTTTGCTTAGAATAACAATTTGACATTTTATTTTCACTTAGTTGTAATGCCATGCTTCCCACTATGGCGATGCAACTCAATAAGAAATTTTCTGCTAGAAACTTAAGCCATAAATATATTTCCAAGAGTTAAACAGTGGCTCCAGGTTGAGTTCCTTGAACAAGTCATGAATGTGATGTGTAGCAATGAAATGCTACAAAAGAAATCCGGACCTTTCTTACTAACCTTTTGTATAGTAACTTTTATACTTATTTTCATATTATTTATCAAAATTTTCTGTTTTAAAAGTTTTCTACAATTAATATGTTTCTCTAAATTTAGATTATTTTCTTTTGAGTCTGTATTTAATTCACATAGCAACAAATGTTTTTGCTCATTTTATTGCATTCAGTTATGTTTTCACTGCATACCATACCAATGTGCATACTGTGTGTAGAGAAATATGCATTTTTACAGTATATAAAGACACTGCTTACCAAAAAATTACTTTCAAATCTAACTTGTTAAACAGAAAAGTGTACATTACCTATCACAGCACAGTGTTACCACTAGATGTACAAAAACAAAGCAAAACACAGATTCTCTCCATAGTGACTTTAATACAAGCTCAGAGTAAATATCCAATACCCACAAAGTAAAAAAAATAAAAAAATAATAATATTTGAAAGGATTAAAAGTAGTGATTATGTACAAATCAGTATTTCATATATTTATTGTGAGTATTTTATTTGTGATACATTAACAATTAATTAGCAGTTTCATGTTATAACCAGCAAAGTTGGAGCTGATTTACTGAACCAGTATTTATTAAAAATTAATTGCCAATTGGAACAACAGCACTTGTTAAATAAATGTTAAAAACAGCATTCCTCTCTGAAATGTTGCAGAGTAGACGATAAAAATGCTAAAGCTAAAACCTTGTTAAATAAAAACTGTGATAAGCATCTTAAAGGAATGCACCACCAAGTTGAGAATTTGTGCACCGAGCAAATATTCAAACATTAAAACTTAAAATATCTCAAAACCTCAATTTCATTAATAAAGTGACAGAATATTTTCTCCACAGATGTCTCCTCTCCTCCCGAACAAAGACCAGGAGATACTAGCATACATTACTCTGATTGGCTGCAGTGTTTCTCTTTTCGCCCTGGTCCTCACTGTTTTACTCTTCATCATAAATCGGTAATTTATTCTTCTCTGGTTGCATTCTTCCCCCTGTAATCAAAAGTATCTCCACCCTCTTCTTCCTGTCTTGGTTTTGTTTGTCACTATTCCTCTGTCTAACAGGACATTCAGAGAAGAGGCCTCTATGAAGATCCACATCAACCTCGTAATTGCCCTGATCCTCCTCAACGTGCACTTCCTGCCCAGTCACACAGCAGCAGCACAGTCCTCCCTTTGGCTTTGTTTCTACATGGCTCTTGCCCTTCATTACTCCCTGCTGGCCACTTTCAGCTGGATGGCCTTGGAGGGGTTCCATCTCTACCTTCTCTTAGTCAAAATCTTCAACATTAGTGTCAGCAGATACCTGCTCAAACTCAGCGTGGTGGGATGGGGTGAGTGGAGCCCTTCAAACAGGAAGCTGTGGTTACCAGTCAGCAAACTTGTATATCAATTCTTATGTTTCAGGTCTCCCTGCGGTCATCGTGTCAGTGGTGGTGATCATAGACAGAAGCTTTTATGGCCGTGTCTCTCCAGACTGGTCAAATGATGACAACACTGAAGTGTAAGGAGAAAATCTGTGAGCATGTAAAATAGGAATTATAATTCATGTTGACCTATTAACAGTTTTGCATGTGTATTAGAGATTTTATATATTTCAAAGTTGAAAATGAAAAAGTACATAATAAAAAAAAGCAAAGCTCATTTCACCAAGAAGCTAATTTAAGCTGAAACACAGAGTCATCTACATTTCTGTGTGTGAGGCTAAATCTCTCTCCTTTCTTTGTAGATGTTATATAACTAATACACTAGTGAAGACGGTGACAACAACAGGAATCTTCACCATGGCGTTCGTCTTTAATATGATCATGTTTATGGTGACAGTCAAGCGTGTTTTGAATGTTGGTTATAACAAAGAGGTACGGCTTATTCTCGTAATCTTTTTAAAATTAACTTTAGGCCTAAATAATTCTAGTAATTTCCAAATCCTTCCATGTCCTTTTGTCCCCTGAAACCCCCAAACCAACACACTGTCTGTAAGGGAACACCAGAGCCCAGAGAACACCATTTGGAGCTACAGTCTAGACACTGAAGAAGAGCTGCTGTTGTCATACATTTCAAAGACTGTTATTTTCAGATTGTCTGTAACCTGCTGTGTCATATCTGTCTGTGTTTGGCAAACCAGTTTGGGCAGCTTGACCGTAAGAAAGTCGGGAAAAATATTTGTCCCCTGCTGGGCATCAGCGTTCTGCTCGGCTTTACCTGGGGCCTGATCTTCTTCACATTTGGTCAAGTGACCACACTTGTCCTCTACGTCTTCTGTGTCCTGAACTCACTGCAAGGTTAGTACAATCTTGTCCACAGCCTGTGCTTCAGTGTTCCTGTTAATGTAAAGATATCATTTCCAACAGCAGCTATAGAGACAGAACCTTGTTTAACAGACGGACATTCGAGTAACATTGTTACAAGTGATTAAGTCAATTATGGTCAGTGCAATCCACTGTTGAGGCTGTCACTTTGAACAGCAAGAAGGTCCTGGGTTTGAAGCCACCACCAGGGCCCTGTGTGTGGAGTATGCATGTTTTCCCCATGTCTGCTTGGATTTTGGAATCTTCCAGTGTTAAGAATGAACAGTGAATAATATTAAAGTACATGCTTGTACTTGCAGCAGATTTTGACATAATATTTCTTTTTTTCTTTTATTTTTTACTGTGTATGGATAAACAGTGGCTTACAGCACAGTTAAATTTGTATTTCCTGTACAGTCTGAACCTTTACTTCACTCTCTCTCCTCCTTTATGCCACGCAGGTTTCTTCATCTTCCTGTGGTTTGTGATGTCACTAAGAAAGGGTAAAAACTCAGCTCCTAAACCGAGCAGTGAAACACACACCACCACCACCAAGTAACAGCTCAAGAAGTGTGTCAGTGGAATTTAATGCTGCAAAGTATGACATTATTATTTCTGCGCAACAATGTAACAGAGTAACTGATTCTAAAGGACGTAAATGAATGTGATATTAATTGTGAACATTTTAAAAGCTCTGCTTTAATGTGTGAAGCTTTGTTGTTACTATACCACAGTGTGCACACAGTGTAAACTCTGGGCTGAGGGGTTTATCTTTGCCCACAGCAGGTTAGATGGGATGCTTATTTAACTCTTTCCATTTAGGGACACTTCAGGCCAGAATACCTGCAAGACTGAGAACAGATGAAGTATATTGGTATACTTGATCTTCACCAGATCGATCAGAGGTCAGAGCGATAACTATAGAAAATACTGATCTGATTTTTAGTCCTGATTCATATTCTGCCTCAAGTCCCACATCCATGTGAAAGATATGATCTTAGTTTAGTGCGTTAAGTGATTCTGATATTTTCATAAGATAAGATAATGTTTATTCATCACATGCACAGTTATGTATTTTGTACCAGTAGCCAAAAATAAGTAGTAAAAAAATATACATAAATAAGAATAAAATTAAGTAATTCACTACACATGCTATAGATAGAAAAATAGAATATAATAATTTACATTGTGCATAATATTCCAGTTTAGGGCTCAGAGTTGAGCAGACGGGTGGCTTGGAGATAAAAACTCTTTCAGTCTCAGTCCTCAGGCAGCGGGAACGCCGGCCTGATGGGAGCAGGGAGAAGAGAGAGTGTGTCCGGGGTGGCTGGGCTGTTTGAGGATCTTAATGTAGATTAGACCAACACTGGTGTGCTTTATTGCATATTTATAGCATATTTAATATGAGAGTTTTAAAATGTATTTAGCTATAGTTTGTCTTGCCTAGTATAAAATGTTTAAATGAATCTTTTCTGTACTATTTTGTATATCTGCTTGTGAGTTTATCAGAGTGTGCTCTGGTCTCTGGATTAAGCTCCAGGTGGCAGCTGGTTGGAGATTGAAGACACTGACTATAAATTAGTACCCGACAAGTAGTGATGGGCAGATGAAGCTTTGAAGCTTTAAAACCTTTATTGTCATTTCAGCTATGTGTGATGGCCTCTCGGCTGTTCTGCAACAGTGTCAGCATGGGAATAATCACTGCCAAGAATAGAAATAAAAACACTTCAACTTGATTTTGTGCAGTTTGTTCATTCATCTGTTTTAGATTAATGTGTGGGTGATGGCACAGACAGTAATAACACCTATAGCATGTTTATATGTTTAATAGCGCAGAGTGTGAAGGTGATGTTTTGACTGTTGGGTTTTCTCTGTATTATTGTAGGGTCTTTACCCATAATTGAACTGAACTGAATCTCTACAGTTTTGTTCAGACCACACTGCTGAGTCAGCTCTTGTTTGTGTTTCTCAAGTCATTGCCCAGCAGTTTCTGTGATGTGGTGTGTTGTTCTATCTTCAAAGGAAAACCAATAACTCCTGTTATGGAGTACTGCTGCCCATAATGGAGAAGGGCATGGTTTGTAGCAATATTTAAGTGTGCAAAGATGCACGTTCAGCATGAGGAGCAATCTGAACAATAAATAGGTGGTTTTAGTGTTTTTAAAAAAGGTTAAAAAAACAAACAAACAAAAAAAAATTCATCAGGTCTTTATGATTTCAGCAGCTACTCCATCTGATTATTGTGCTGACTGCACTGTTAAAATAAAATCTCATCAAATCACGAAAACACTGGCGGAAAGAAAAAGAAAAACCTTAAAAAAGCTGAAAATTTCTGTGTCATGAAATCACGAAAGTATTTGAGAGCTGAAGCTCCAGAAAAATTCAGTTATAACAATTATTGAACTACCAACTGTCTGACCAGCAGGTGGCGTGCTCTGACAGGGGAACACACAGCTGGGAGGGAACACACATGAGGACAACAAAGAACACAAAAGACTGAGGGCTTAAATACACACATGGAAATTGGGAGAGTGGAGACAGCAGGGAACAACAGGTGAACCAAATGAAACTAATAACACAAAAGAAGCAAAACCAAACACAAATCACAGGGAACACGAGACTGTCAAAATAAAACAGAAAGTGACCAATCATGACAAACACGCAGACTTGATAGAACACAGAGAGGCAAAAACATAAAGGGATACAAACTTACAGCCATTCAGACAGGACCTAAGGGCTAGGGTATAAATACAGAAATAAAAAAGGTGAAAAACAAACCAAACAAAAATGCAAAACGTTTGGTCACACTGCAGGATCATGACAGACCCTGCTTAGCTTCCAAGTTCACCATCAGGTGTGTTCAGGCTGTAAGCTGTTTTGACAGCTCGTACTTATATACTCCAGCCATTCATTTTCGTTTGCTTATCAGGGGGCAGCAGCCTAAGCAGTGAAACCCAGAACTCCATCTCCCCAGCCACCTCCTTCAGCTCATCCGGGGGGACACAGAAGCGTTCCCAGGCCAGCCGAGAGATATAATTTCTCCAGCACATCCTGGGAGCACCTCACCGAAGAGGCACTCAGAAGGCGTGATTTCACTAGGGAGATGTTGTAGCAATAATAATAATAATAATAATAAATTCTGACACTTGACAAAAGGGTCTTCATGAGTGAGGGGAGATGGGAGCGAAGAGATTGACAGCCCGAATATTTCTGTGATTTCACAAGAATTTTTAATAGTCACAAGCTTTGAATCATGACTGAAAGAATGAGTTCAAGGATAGAAGTGGCAGAAATGAGCTTTCTCCAAAGGCTGGCCTCCCTCTTAGAGACAGGGTGAGGAGTGCAGTCATTCGGGCTGCTACCTCTCCATACTGGGTTCCACAAATCGACTGTTTTCACACAGTCTGTGATATAAGATTATGGTAAAATGAATATTTTGGATTGTGAGATGAAGCTTTAATTCCTTTGAATATGTGGGGCTTTTAATTGACTTTGTGAATAGAATATGATATGTTCCCTTTATTTCTTTAACAGTCAGCTGCTGTTTGGCGTATGTATGGAGCAATTTGGAAACTGCCATCCATCAAGACACCATTGAGTACACATTTTAATTTTTTTATGTTCATCTGGCATCTGTGTTTGTTTGTTTTCTGTTTGTCTTTGATCAAACATTTATATGAGAGTAAAACATGAAGAATTTGCAAAGGATTGAGATTAAAATCTCTTTGAAGATATTCTGTTATGTATATAGTGAGGAATTTCAAATTTAAATGATGAATATTAATATTTTTTCTTTTTTTTTCCAACCACCATGAAGGACTTAGAAACTATTCTTTTACTGTTATATTTGAATATTTCTATTCGTGGATCTGATATTGTGTAACCATGAAAACTTTGGTGATTTGTCACTTTTGTTTGAGCTCCACTGTGTGGAATATCATTTTGTATAAATCTTCCCATCGTCATATCACAGATCAATTGTCATGAAACTTAACCTGTATACACATTGATTACAATTTGATTGAATTGTAATAACCGTCCTGATCACGCAGCTTTTCCTCTAGCACCAAGGACAGCTCACTGTTTGTCATGCAATACAACCTGCAAAATAGCTCAAGAACTGCACTACGCTGTTACAAGTATTCACATGCAATGTTTCTATTTCTGTTTCTATTAATGATAAAGGCGGGATTGACAGATGTTCCCAACAGCAGAGTCTACATTCGACTACCTGAGAGAAGTGATTGCTGGAAGGAGCAACGCGATTGCCTTCTCATTGTTTAAGTTGCCTGAAACAGTAAGGGTCAGAGACTGCTCTCCGTTATACACTGCTCAAAAAAATAAAGGGAACACTTAAACAACACAATATAACTCCAAGTAAATCAAACTTCTGTGAAATCAAACTGTCCACTTAGGAAGCAACACTGATTGACAATCAGTTTCACATGCTGTTGTGCAAATGGAATAGACAACAGGTGGAAATTATTGGCAATTAGCAAGACACACTCAATAAAGGAGTGGTTCTGCAGGTGGG